>JACEFZ010010745.1:0-77500 GCA_014155875.1 Cepaea nemoralis | reverse complement strand
GTCCCGTCTACTTCTTACATTAAGTTACACTATTAAAATTGTTAATGTAAGTCCTCCTGCCCCATCTACGTACCATACCAACATACACTATTCGTATTGCTACTTTAACTCTAATCGATCCTACTACTAGTTACATTAACTTACCTAAATTATTAACTGTAACTCAACTTGTCCGATCTACTTATTACATTGGCTCTACTTTATCCCAGATGTTACTTTAACTCCACTTGTCCCATCTACTTGTTATATTGACTCCACTTTATGCCAGTTGTTATTTTAACTCAATCTCTGCGGCAGTTTCGAATACCAAAGTGGCCACTGCGGCTTTCAATTATTGAAGTGTTAGTTGTGTCCTCCAATCTTCATGTCTTTCCTCTATTCTAAGACTGCTAATTAATACCTGAGAGTGTATCCCTCAAGCTATATGCAGAACAAGCTCGGCATACAGGAAGACTTTTACTACAAATATATTGATCCACTGTGCAGCTTTTGAAGTTATTATTCACTGTCGCACTGAGTCCTGATCAATACATTGAGTCTATTTTGCACCGTGTCGTTGTGTGCTCGTTAAGCTGACTACCCCGCACATCGGGGCCCATTAACCCGCGAGTTTATGCAAACGTTTGATGTGTCTGTATCAGTTCAATCAACGTGACTTATTTGTTGAATTTCTTCTTGGTGTTAATCATTCGCACTCATACATCAAAGTTATGTTTCAGGTTTAGGACATTCCCGTACAGTTAGGTGGAATGTTTTCCCCTTGTGAATTTGAATCATGAAGACAAAGACAATATCATCATAATCAAGTGCCTTGCCGGCTGGCGTGGGTGACCATGCCCCTCCACACATTACGATCTCCAACTTCGTGGATCAATTCGTGTGTTGACTCCTTCCCTGCCGTGACACAAGCATATCAAGTATTTTCTCACGCTGTCTTCCTCTATCTGTCTTTGCCCAAATCTTTCCGGTTGTCACAATATGTTTCAGTTTTTGTCTTCTCATACCATGGCCAAAAAGCGATAACTGCCTCTCTTTGCTGTTTGTGATAAGTTGTCTTTGCGACTCAGCATCCCTTAAAACGTCCAGATTGCTCATTTTGGCTGTCCAATTAATTGTCAGCATTCTTCTATAAAACCACATCCCCAAGGCTTCCATTGATATATTGCACAATTATTGCCCAGCATATCTCACTGTATCCCGGTTGGTATATACTAACTACAGTTTTAAAACTTCAACATATAATGAAGTAGCGTGATTAATCCTGTCAACCTAAATACACAAAACACAGTGGCATGTACTTCAATGTCACCACCGTAGTTTTAAATAGACTATCGTGTCTTTTTGTTTACATAAGTGTGGCTTATCCGAGTTAATAGCAGACGCCTCGATATATCTTAGTAACTTTCGGATATTTGTAGTGAAAAGCACACTGAAATTCTCTTTGACTGCAATGTATCCAGCTTAAATTAAATGGTGTCCTATTGAAGACATTGTAAACAATATTTAAAAAAAAAAAAAAGACATACAAAGTAATGCAGATGTACAGAATACAATTAAGGAAAACAAATGACGTGGCGGGGTCTAGTTTTCATCAGCAAACAAACAAACATACAAAACACCACACATAAACAAGTGGTAGACTGTACTGTGACTACATTACGGCTAGTGGCGTCAATGTACTTTGTTTTCTAAAATTGTATTCTATAAACCTGCATTACTTCATGCTATTTTTTATTGTTTACATTTCTACAGCTTTACCTCAGTTTCATCAATTTGATTTATGTTGAAGACAATGGCATCTTCCGTTTATTGCTAGGTTGAGTTAACTTGACTGAATGAAGTTGGTTAATGCTATGTGTTTTACATTCATTGTTGTCATTTAGGCGGGACTGTAGTAGGTAGCTAACTTGTCATCTAGGGTTATTGACAAACACTCACAAACATCCGGCGAACCTATCTGATACCTATGTTGTGTATGGTATTTCAGTCTGTTGTGTCCTGTTCGTAATCTGACAATGGTGATGTGATCTCACCGTTGAAGCTGGTGATAAGTAACATTTTTCATCTGGTAAGGGTGGTTTTGTTAAGTTTGATGATCCCTGTTATCAGTTATCATTAGGTCAGTATGGCCGAATGGATCAGAGCTCTAGCTCTTCAACATCCTATGCGCTGATGCCGAGGTAACGGGTGCAACCTTTACACCGGTCAGTTGGACTAAGATGTTGACTTCTCACCCTTGAATTGGAGACGTAAATTACAAGTAAATCTGAAATCGGAGTGGGTTCGCCCGAAGGCGAGGGACACTGGTAATAGTGAAAGCTAATCCACATGAAAAAAAAAACCAGTGCAGTGCACTAGAACCAGTAGCACTTGTGTGGACTATGTATGAGTCCACAGCAAGCGAGTGCAAACAAAGTTCCTTTGTGAAGTGGGAGCCGCCGTTGTCGCAGAGGACAGACGCCCGTCCACAGGCCTGGCGATCATGGGTTCAAATCCACTTTGAGACATATTTTTGTATTTACATTGATCTAGGCTCACAGTTTAACCTAGTCTAAAATGGGTACCAGGACATTTCCTATGAAGTCAAGACGGCCGGCGTGACACTGACCACATCAGCCACCATGTGTCGATTGGTCCATTAAAATAGACTTAGCACAGTGTACCCAATATGCCTAATAAGCCTAAAGGCGTGTACAAGAGTCCTTTTGTTACCATATGTCCAGTACGGCTAAGGCTCCTTTCCTTTATTTGTTCTTTAACTTGTTTGATTTGAATTGAGTTGAGTCAAGAACCGACATCATTGCACGGGGCTTTCTCATAAGCGCACAGTCATAATATCCAACATCCAGCGAAGAATCCCAATACTAATGGTGACTGTTACAATCTGATTATATGTCCGTCTTGCTTTACCTCTGAGTGACGACAGTCTACCAGATCTTCTGACCACCCCCTGCTGTTGCATTCTCTCTAGACCATGGTTAGTCTATCTGTTTTTCTGCGTTTTAAACGCGCTCCCAGAGAGACTTCACCACATCTGCCTTATAATGTACCAAATCACCCCCCCCCCCCCCATGATGCAGCACCAGCCATTCTGTCTGTTTGTTAATTTCCAACCATACCAGAGTATCCTGGAGAAAAGATCCAGCTAATACTCACAACCAGCGAACTCTGAACATACCATTCCAACCATACCAGAGTGTCCTGGAGAAAAGATCCAGCTAATACTCACAACCAGCGAACTCTGAACATACCATTCCAACCATACCAGAGTGTCCTGGAGAAAAGATCCAGCTAATACTCATAACCAGCGAACTCTGAACATACCATGTGCGTACCATTCAGCACGAAGCATACCAGTCTTCACCCTTGTTAACATGCTCTATCAATCATTTACAATCACAACATGCGCATACAGTTTGTTCTCCGACCAGTAGAAAACTGCATTCTCAGACTTGAGGTTGTGTGGATGTCATATGCTAAGATCTCTTTTACCAAACATTGGCCATTGGCTTTTGCAATCCATCCCCAGGCACGTTTTCCCCCCTCTAAACCTAGAGTCATCGGTGCAGATAATCACATCGCCAGGAAGAGAGTAATCCTGAATTAATTGCTGAACTTCTACCTCCGTAGCGCCTATTTTGCACTCACACCCATTAATTGCTGAATTTCTACCCCCGTAGCGCCTATATTGCACTCTGACCCACTCATTGCATCTGCCAATATTTTCAAGTGGGCACAACTCCATGATGGTATCTTCTGTCTGAGTCATCCATGCTCCTCCCCTTAACAGCTTATGGCCCTTGACTGCATCCAGGGAAGCATGCAGGAGGTGTTTCTTGTCCGCAGCTATCTTGAGGTATGACGTTTCCTCCACCTTCAGACTGTCTGCAATGGTCGGTATCGCCAGGATCTATCGCATACACACTATTGGCGTCTTACTCAACACATGGGAAGTAGAAAATTATATACAATATATTTAAACATTTTCATAAACATCCAAATTTGACCATTACTGGCGTGCACTGACTAAAATTGTTAATTTGATTTTATTTCCTTCAGAACCCTGACGTGGGATTAGCAAAATTCTGTGATCTGAAACCATATATCACCGGATTTCTTCCTCCATTTGACGAGACATCTGTGGGATTAGGAATATTTATATTTATAGTAAGTTGGATTTGAAATATGTACGTTTACTGTATGTGTCATCTTTGAAAGTAAGCTCACGCGGAGATGGTTCAGTGTGATATATGACGCAGTTGTGTTAACCGTTTGCTGTCGCCGTGTTTGATTTTGTGCTGTAAGACATAAATATTTACCCTCAACGTGGCTGTGTTTTTATGGATTAATGGTTAATGTTTGGCTTTCATGCAAAGGGAGATAACATTAAGAAGATAAAAGATACCATTGTAAATTGGCACCTTGCCGACAGACGATAGTTTGTTACATTGTACTTTAAAAAGGCATTTTAACTACAACCCATGGCGGTAGCGAATGTGACTGATCAAACCAATTCTCACTGTAAATGTTCTTCCACAGTGGATATATATGAACACATCGTCATTTCCACCACCACGCACCATCTTACGTCTCATACGCTCAGTGTATGACCTATCTGCAATCATTTTCTCCTTTGTCTTGATTCCATTTCTGATCTTTGTCCTCCATGCAACACGTTCAGTGGCGACTTGCTCCCAAAGTGCAATATCAATGCATGTATCAATCATGTCCCGCTTATACACATTTTGTATCGAAGTAGAGGCTGACTCTGAGATCTCTTACCCATCTGCAATTTACCAAAAAAGATGTCCTTTGGTATTCTGCCATCATCCATCCTCCTAACATGTCCTATCCATCTAAGTCTACGAAAACTGAGCATAGAACAAACCGTCACACAACCTGATCTTTCCAATACTTCAAAATATTTGTGATTTTGTCTTGCAACTTAATACCAAATATTATGTTTTAAAGATAACATTAAAAAGATAAAAGATAACGTTTAAAAGATAAAAGACCCTTAAGATGGATTGGGTATGTTAAAAAAATATCCGCCTCGAAAGAACGTCGAACACTACTTGGCACTAAGATCCTGCTTATAAGCAAGGGCACAACAGCGTATGTTTATGATTGGCAACTATGACCTAAAGGTCTCCTCGGTAATGAATTCACAAGTTCCAGATTATCTGCGATTTCGGATTTTAAAAAAAAAACTATCTCCCATGTCGACCCAATCTAAAAATGGGTACCAAGAAATGTCTTGGGAAGTAAAAGCGACCGGTGTGATACTGACCACATCACTCACCCAAAACCGACTGGTGTATACAGATGGCGGTCTTAAAAAGTCGCTTAAAAGTCGACAGGGTCTACTTTGTTGCACCGGGTTTTTATCCCACATGGATCGATCTCTTTCCGTGGCGCAGAAATCGTCGCACAAAGCGCGAACTCCGTAGCTCCAGCGACGACCCCCCAGGAGTCTCCGAAAAAATGCAATCGTGAACCAAAGGACGCGGCCCTGAATCGAAGCCACAACCTTCGGAGCCCGAGTCAGACGGCTTGACCGCTTCGCCACGGAGACTCCCCGATTAGGGGTCTAGCACCGAATCCCCGGTACGCCTTAAGGAGTGGGGAAATGTCTTTTAATTACTTACCTGATTAATGTTATGTTATGTTATGTTATGTTATGGTATGTTATGTTATGTTATGTTATGTCATGTAGATCGACGTCCCGGCACATTGGGCATTCCCGTGCGGGTTCAATCCTTCAGTGCAACAACCATCCCAAAGTATTTCTGCTCACTGTTCCCATGAGGAGTTGGTTGTGGTACCTCCTCTCTTGACAGGATCTGCGGCTAAGGGGTTACGAATGTAATTCGTAATCCCGCACACCGAGTTCAAAACTCAACTGCGGGCGATTTGGAAACAGACCGCCTTGCTTTAGTTTCCCATACAACAGGTATGAGTGGCGGTTGTTCAGAAAGCAATGTCAAACTACTGAAACGTAAACTTGCCAAGAAATCATAAACAGTCAAAAGAAATGCTGGGGTTGACTGCGACGACATGTAGAGGACATGCAACTAACTTCGAATCCTTGTTAGTAAAACTTAACTGCCAGTTTACTATCCTGATTTTGTTTGTCTGATATCAAGCCACACAGACAAACTGACATAGGTTATACTGCACTAAAATTTCCGCGATGAGGAAGTAATTATAGAAGATAAATATTAAACCGCATGTGACAAATAATGTTACTCCGGTCGTAACAAAAGAGAAATGGAGGCCATCGTGGCCTAAAGGATAAGAGAGCTCGTTCTTAAACATCCGGTGTGCTGATGCCGAGGTATCAGCTTTAACCTCTACACGAGTCAGTTGCACTAACATGTTGACGTCTTGTCCTTGACTTGGGGACGTAAATTACAAGTACCTCTGAAGTCGGAATGGATTCGCTTGATTGCGAGGGACACTGGTAGTAGAGAAAGCTAACTCACACGCAAAAATAAGTCTAGTGCACTCGAAGTAGTGGCATGTGTGTCGACTATGCTTGAGTTCAAAGTGAGCTAACGCAAAAATAAATAAATAAATATCGAGCAACAATGAACGCCAATGTAAATAGAAAGATTTACACGTGAACAAGTATCCATCCATCCATCATGTGCCATGCCGGTAAGCGTGGGCGGTCATGTTCTGCCATCTCACTCCATCACCAGAGTCGTGGATCAGCTCAGTTTCTGTCTCGACCATGCCACAAGGCCAAGCCATCAGGTATTTGCTTCTAGGTCTTCCTCTTTGTCTGTTCCCTTCGATCTTACCAGTTGTCACCAAGTTCTCCAAGTATCACGCGGTGTCAAAAATCCGTTGAAAGATCTGTGGCAGGTCGTAAACAGCACGTTTATATTAGACTCGTCGTCATGAATTAGTTGCATTTGTAATGCTAAAATGGTTTCTTTATTATAGAAACAATAAATGAGCTTTTGTTTGCAGACGATCAATGCCTGTTTTATAGCGATGAGGGTAGACTGCAAAATCAAATTAAATAGCTGAATTAAACATCCAGCAGATATAATATGCATATAAGTGCAGCTAAAACTGCAGTAATGCGAGTTATCAGATGTCCTGGTCCACTAAGTATACTGATAAATAGTACATCTCTTAAACAAGTTAAAAAATTCAAATATCTTGAATGTATAATCTCAGAAGATGGAAGCGTAAACAGAGAAATCGAAGTCAGATGTCAAAAAGCAAGTGTGCTTATATATCAACTATCACCCATATTGAAGCATCCAAATATACCAAAACGACAGATGATAAATAGCGTTTTCACACCAACTCCATGCTACCAGTGTAAAACGTGGACGTTATCCAAATGACACACAAAATCAACACCTGTGAGATAAGATGCTTGAGGAGAGCTGCCAACAATCCGAGACCCAATAAGAAAACGATGTTATCGGACACACATTGGGATCACCACCTTGCACCACATATACTTAAAGGCAGAAGATCAAATGGCTTGGCTATTTCGTTTGAATGCAACACCATGAACTACCAGAACTGGCCCTACATCAAGAACATCTGCTACGACAGCAAGAGGAAGCCCGAGAAGAAAATGGATTAACGATATCACAGATATTGTACAATCACACGGAATGACACTATTCAGTGCCACCCATTGGCGCTGGAGCGCCAATTATCCCCCCCCCCCCCATCCCCCACTTCGCTTGACGGCAAACGTGGATGATGATGATGATGATAATGATGATGATGATGGTGATGATGATGATGATGATGATGATGATGATGATGATGATGATGATGATGATGATGATGATTATAGAAATAAAATAAAATTCTGGGCATCAGTTGACCTGCTGTAACTTTAGAAAGTAACAAAATCCTGGCGGGCAAGTCCTGGGCTGACAGTGATGACTAAATCGCTGACACAGTAGAAACTAAATAAAGGACCCTCTTACATTTATTGAGACGTAGTAGGTAAATGGTGCTAGCCCCATATTTATGTAGACCACTGGGCACTCAAAGGCATTCAAATGCATTTGAATATAAATGTTATAGACGTGATCTAAGAATATCTTGGATACAGAATCGAACGAATGCATCCATACGAAAAGAACTGAATATTGAAGAAGGTTGGTTACTAAAGAGGATAAAACAAAGACAATTGAAATATTTTGATCACTTGAAATGTCATGAAAATTTTGAGAAAACAATCATGGAGTGGTATATGCCCTAGAAGAGAAGAAGAGGAAGGCCAAAGAGAAGATGGGAACGGGATGTGGCAGATGATCTCCAGATGGGTGTATCAGACGCGGGACATCTTGCTTATGATCGAGAAGTTTTCCAGACGGTTGTTATGTGAGCGAAGTTGTGCAAGGGACATACTGCTGAATGAATAAACTGGGCACTCGACAGATGATGTGCCACCTTTGTTTACAAGATTTCCTTGTAGCCATTTTAGGTTAGATCAACGTAGGCCAACAAGTCACTTTATACAGTCGATGAGGATTCGAAAACGTTGCAGGCAGGCGAGGGACACTGGTAATAGGGAAACTAATCCACACGTAAATATCAGTCGGTGCACTGGAAGCAGTAGCGCGTGTATGGACTAAGAATGAGTTTAAAGCGAGCGAACGAAACAACACAAGAATAATAAGGTAATTATTCCGTTCAACAAACTGTGTTTTATTTGTGTCGGGCCTGCGAATAGTCTGATGAATTATTTCTCGGAACGGAAAGATAAAACGTGTAGAGGTGAAGCTTTACCAATCAAGGATCCCTAACAATGGAGGATGTTGGAGCAACAAACCTTCGGCTGGCCTATGTGAGGTGTTGGGGCTATCACAGTTTGCTGACCTGCGTGTATGGAGAAATAAGTGGTCAGTCTTTTAGTTCCATAGTGGTCTTCGAGAGCTGGCGTGGAACTCATGTCCAAGAGCGCTCATGCCATTACTAGTGTGACGTAATAACCGCGCAACACCAACACTAGGAAGCAGTGTAACAACCCGATAATAAAGACAACAATGACACAGAAAGAATTACATTGTAAAACCATAATACATAAACATATGCCCAAAATATGGTTGAAATTATATGAGAGAATTGTTGATACAGAGCTGAGAGAGAGAGAGAGAGAGAGAGAGAGAGAGAGAGAGAGAGAGAGAGAGAGAGAGAGAGAGAGAGAGAGAGAGAGAGAGAGAGAGAGAGAGAGAGAGAGAGAGAGACCTAAGCAGATTCCAGCGAATAAAGACATGGTGAGGGAATGCTGGCCCTGGTTAGGACGCAATTTGAGTAATCCTGATAGAAAGATATTTGGAAAGTCCTGTCTCTGGAGGCCACAAGTCTGACGAAATAGATGGAAGCTGAATAATGTACGGACACGAGTATTCGAGACAGAGATGGATGAAATGGAGTAGGACATAAGGTGCCTGGCACAAGATAGGAAAAGATAGAACAGCTTCGTGGAAGATTGTCGACAGCCTGTGCCCCAATGGAGATAAAGGACAAACTAAGAAGAGTTCGTAAACCTGTACAATAATAATGAAAACCAGATAACATCAAATGCAGTGTATTTATCTGAGCATCAGACGAATAAGTAACAGCTTTGCATTTTTATAACACAATGTTTTAGGTTAGCTAGTGTATGTGGCTGTTGTTGTTTGTGCTTACAAGTAATAGCTTGTCCCAGCAGTGTCCTCCATTATTTATGACCATGTTCTTGTACAGCCGACACTCAGCGTGTTAGTTTTGATTTTAATCACTGTGTCCTTAATGCTTTCGCCCACTTAACACCACTTGAGTTGTGCATGTTTAGCGACACGATATTCTCATTGTCCATTGCCAGACAATTATCTACGCTAACAATGGTGGGCATTGTTTCCAAGTTAGATCGATCGGTTAACCAAGGGACCTGGAACTAAAACTATTGATATACATTTGTGTACGTGTTCGATGCTTTTTAGTCTCCCACTGTCGCTGGGATATATACTGTGTGTGTGTGTGTGTGTGTATATATATATATATATATATATATATATATATATATATATATATATATATATATATATATATATCCGAGGAAGGTTAATTGTATTCATTGTAAAGATCTCAGAATAAATAAAATATTTACTAGAACCAGACCAAACAGCGGGAATTAAAATGGGAAATAAAGAAGGAAATTATGAACACATAAAGTTGGGAGTAATATAGGGATGTGTTTTGTCACCGGATCTCTTCTCCCCCTATAGCGAAGTAATAATGAAAGAGATCAAAGAAAAGCCAGGAATAATATTTGAAGGTTATAATATAAATAATATACGCTATGCAGATGACACAGTGTTGATAGCGGATAATGCAACAGATCTACAACAATTGTTGGACATTGTAGTAACAGAAAGTGCAAAGAAAGGACTCACCTTGAATAGCAAGAAAACAGTAACAATGGTGATATCAAAGAAACAGGTGACACCCAAATGTGAAACAGAGATAGAAGGGAAAATTCTTCACCAAAAATTCTTACATTAAATGCACACCTAGGCGTGGAAACGGATCAGTTACATTTTTACTACTTTATATGGGCAACGGCAAACTACTGTACTACCTGTGCTTAGTAAATGAGAAACAACCACTAGATATTGGGAGTGACTGCAATGTCCTGTAAATGCCATACAACAATCTTATGTTTGAAGAATATTCAATCTTTGCCTTGTGTATGTATAATTTCCGTTCTTTCTTACTGTTTGGAACTGCGAGTATTCCATATACATACATGTTGTGATATACAGGGGGATGGACGAAGACATACATCGATACAATAATTCTTACATCGATACATCGATTAATTGCGTGCGCATATTACGTCAAGGCAACAAAGATAGCTCCGCAAAAAATTAGAGCTATTTGTACAGGGTGTTTGTAAAGTCTCAATACACTTTGTATGTAGAACAAATTTTAAAAATGAAATACATGATGACATCAAACAATGTACTAAAATTCATTAAATTAATTACAATAGCCACTGCTATGGTCTACCGCTGTTTTGGGGAAGCTGGAAAGTACCAATGAAGTATTCATTATAACAAATATTGTAAATGTCCACCACGGCTTCAAGACATTAATGTACACGTTTCTTCATATTGTCAAATACCTTCTGCAACGTGTCTGTTTTTATTTCGTGAATGGTAATTCTATTGCTTCTTTTATGTCCTCTATTGTGTGTACATTATTTTTGTAAACAATACCTTTAAAAAAAAACACATTGACAATAATCTAATGGAGTTAGATTGCAGGCCAAATCTTTCAAAAAACAAACAAACAAACAAACAAACAAACAAACAAACGCAGTGATACTCAAGCTGTGTGTGTAGTTGCATCATGTTGCTGGAACCATGCTCAATTTCACTTTTTTTCTGCTGTTCTAAAAAAAAAATGTTCCCGAATGTCAGTACGGTAGCAATCGGCATGTTGTTGAAGAAAATTGGTCCAATAAGACGTTTTCTACTGACGGCATACCATACATCAATTTTCTCATCGTGTAGGGGCGCTTCATGAAATGCATTGGTATTAAAAGTGCTCCAATTACTATTATTCTGGCCATTAACGTATCCAGATAGATGAAACCATACCTCATCAGAGAAGAATGTTACATCGAGAATTTACTTGTCTTCCTACCTAACAATGCTTGAAACCACATGGAATAGTTGACTGGATTGATTATAACGCTCTTTTATTTCAGACACTACAGATATCCTGTATAGATGAAAATGTAATAATTATTGAAGAATTGTGTGCACTGTGCTCTCTGATACGTCCACTTGTTGTTCCATTTTCCTTAAAGACCTTTTCAGAATGCTGTCTTGGATATCTAGACATTTTTCTTTAGATACAGCATGCCTACCAGATCGCGAGACATTTTCCAATTTTCCGTAGCAAGAAACTTATTCAACAAATTTATAATCGTAATGCGATAAGGAGGTTGTTTATCTGGAAATCTTACATTAAATCTTTGAACAACAATCCGTGTTTATCGACCGCCATTTCGAAACACTTGTTCAGCCAAAAACATTCTTTCTTCCGTTGATTCTATTTAGAGTGCGAAGAATTACTCAAGCAGACGACGGCCATTTGCTACATATTGCTTCACGATGGACTGTGGAGCAAATTTTTTGTGACATCATGTTCTTCAGTTTTCACATGTATTCTACATAAAAAGTATAGTGAGACTTAACAAACACCCGGTATTTGACGAAACAGACACTTGTATGAAAATATAATAATAATAGAGTCCATCATTATTTGTGATTATGGGTAAGTTATGAGTACAGTAAGACAATATAACTATAAAATAGTCTCATGATAAATTATGCTCTAAGGGTGGGAACTGTTAGCCTTCGCATATTCTAGGTCAAATTATAATGAGGTATAGTGACAAGCTCCCTTCCTGGACGCCCATTTTCATCAGACAATTCACAGAAAATACTGACAATTATTCGATACGATTGTATGAGGTTGTGTCGACCACAGAGCCGTACTGGTGGGAATAATAAATCATTTCTCTGGAAATAAGAAACGAAAAACACGTGCAGGGATTATACGTAATATTGACTTTAAAGACTACAAAAGATGTAAATGGTTCAGGCATTAAGTTAGAATGGAACTAGATCAACCATCATTTACAGCTTTCGGTCATTTTTCCATTACCCATACCCACTGAACCTCATAAGCGAAATTATAATTAGGACCCAGCTCATCCTCAGATTAATAAACCTGGGACCAAATCAGTCACATTCAGGAAATACATTTGAAAAGGGCTGTAGTCCTTAGGAGGTCATGGCTTTACATAATGGTAGAGTGTTCGATGTGAGAACATTGGTATACAAGGCGAGCGGACGACCCGGAAAGAGTTGGCTTGATGGAGTAAATGAGACTGAAGAAATCAAATGTGACGTTAGTACACGCAGCAAGTCAAGTGGAACAGAAAATTGCATCTGCCTCTGTGGGATGTGGATTTTAATTCCTGAGAATAATTCGTTAAAATGTCTAGGGGGTATTATTGATTCTCTGGTCACTGGTAAGAATGCAGGGTGATCAGGGATATTTACCACAAATCCCAGGAAGAAAGAGCTCAATCCTTGAAACAATGGCATCTGTGTGTAGGTTTCCCTTCCCACTTCATCACCCTTTACATTATCTATGGTGCTAGAAGGATATTGATTGCTCACAACATATAAACAACCACTTGTTGGACACCACATTTACTTGATGTACACAACACTTTTGGACAAACAGTTCAGGTATTAACTCAAGATCTGCAGTTACATATATATAGGTGTAATAAACACTATGCATTTTCAGACAGGCATGGGAATAATGTGCAGTATTACAACATAGTACCCAGTGACCCCAAAAAAACAACAACAATGTTATCACAAACAACATAACAACCACAAATTGGTTCTGCTAACTTGACTCATTGTACCTAGATAAAATCACATTGGTCTAGGTGCAGAAACCCAACATATATATTTGTTTCTGACACCATGTACAATTATCATATTTAAAAATAATGAGTTGATGTCAAAATACTATTTACCTTAACCATCATTGGTTATACCTCAATAACACTCTTTATATGTCATAGAAGAAAAAAAACACACATGAAAACAGTTGATACTAATAATTAAATTAATTAATTATAGTGTTCATTTAGGCATTGCGGATGGGTATTCTTCTCCAGTGCAAAGCAGTTAATGTCCATATTTATCCGTGACAGCAATAAATACTCACAGTCATGTTTAATGTCCACTGAAGTTTGTTGCGGAACAACTTATAATCCTTATTATGAAATAAATTCACCACATATCTCCTCCGTGGAGCTGAATTCAAGAATCTTCTTTGCGAACGGCTCGGTGTCAGTGTGAAATTGAGGCCTGGGTTGGTCATACCTTCAGGAGATGCATCTTTGGTCTTGGACTAAGGTTCTTCCCTATATCACCATATCTGATGAAAAGGATGCCTACCTTTCAGCGTCTCGGCTTATAATATCCGAATCTCAATTTTGTTCCCACAGATTTTTCACCCACCTAGTCATCAGTCTATAACCTATTCCACCGTTATTGGCATTTAGGCTGACATGGGACCAGCACAGAGTTCTGATTCATTATTTACTTTCAGTGTAGACATACAATTCTGCTTGTTATTCATTTGGTTCATCTGGAATTAATTCCAGGATTCTGCTGCAGGCATGGAACTGAAGAATATTGACTCCACCACATATCCAGGGTTGCAAGCCATCAGGTGATTCCTGTGGTTGCAGGCGTAGAGGCATTTACTCCGCTAGCTGCTTTCATATGGTCTTTTTTTTATGTGTTCAGGTTTGGGAACCTTGAGGTAATCTGGTGTAGGTATGGTTTTCAGTTGGCACCTTGGTTGTATTGGTTCAATGTCTTCTTCCCATTTGTTTGAGTTGGTGTTCATAGCTAGAACTTGGTGTTGCATGGCTGGAACCTTATGTTTGACTTTTGCAGCTGTGAGATGTTCTTTCGAAGACTTATCCATTGTGGATATTAACTTGGTAATCCAACCAACAGTTGAAGATTACTCACTGTTGTTAGTTTTAATAACTTGTAGAAGGATTGTCCCATAGTTTCACTGATTTTGTTGAATGATGAGGCCATAGATGATACTTCTCAAACGTATAACTGACGAGTCACTGTTGTCAGTTACTTTGTTGATCTTCATCTTTGTAGATTATTAGATCTTGAAGTCCATCCTGGATCTTCCTACGAAAATAGGACTTAATCACTCACCCAATCAGTTATCTTCAACTTTTCTGTTGCTCGCTATGGAGCTATTGAGCGCCGCAGTAAACATTGAGGTATTGCTAGATCCAGACTATGGTTTGGACATTCACTTTATGGCTGTTGACCCAGGATCCAGTGTTAGTGATATAGTCCCACCAAATTCAACCACCACCTGCTTCTCTTCTATAGAAAAGGGATGACAAGAATACAACACTAGCATTAACCTACTGTGTTATGGTAAAAGGTTTACAACACAATTACAAACACAAATACAAAACACCAAGGGGAGAAGGGGAAAGGAGTGGGTGTCCATGTTCCACTGTCCCTCATTGCTGAGTAGAGCCATTCTGACTCTTCATAGTGAGTAAGGTATTTTCTCACTTATATTTTGTTCTGTTGTTACTGGGACTATTGGATGGGTGAAGTCATTCTGTCCATCCAACATGTTGATATTGTCTCTCTCATTACTTGAAGAGAATAGCCTATACAGAATCCCTGTGGTTTCTAATGCCGCGTCTTCATTTCGGCACTATAATCATCACTAGGTCAAGACTATTCACCATTGGCTTCTTAAGTACTGACATACATATGTATTCTTACATCAACATCCTCTAATCCCACGGTGCAACATTAAAATGTATATTCCCACAGTAAAAAGTAACAATCAGAACAAAGAAAATTCTCATACCAGAAAAAGACATACATGTACATTTCTCTGATATTAAGTACATGATACTCATACATAATAATTAATCATAATGCTGATGCAGGGAGCCTTTGTTTTTGGGTTTTCTCAGGGGTTAATCCATAACTTAAAACATACATTGTTTTCCCCCACTGCGTACAGCAGATGAGGATAGTAGTCGCTGTGATATATTTTGTCAAGGACTGCTATTATTCAAGCAATTTATTCACATCAATCTTCGCTTCTGTTCCTACTACAGTGAGGTGATGCGGAGTGAATCCTATCCGAACATGCATTTACATCACGCGTTTAATTGTTCATGAATTTATATTCAAACATGGCCTGTCCCTAACACTATTTTATGAAATGATTATATGTTCACCCTCATATGGAGTGGTTACTAATCTGTTAACAAAAGAATGGTACAAAAATTTAGCACTATATTTCCAAGTTACAGATTATAATGTGGCAAAATATTTTATCCCATGACTAAGTAAGAGTCAGGAATATGCGTAATCATTTGTATGTCCCCGCATGGATAAAACAAGTTCAGAGACATCCTTACCAGTGCATTTACACTACATAGGATATTTGAAAGTGGCAGACACCAGTTCTCTACTTGTGCAGTATGAAATCAAGAGTCTGCTCCTACATTGAGAAAATGTTTCTTTAAAGTCCAATCTCTACAGTACATAAATTATTTGCAGATTTCTAAGCATCGATAGGGATATATAGTTCCATTGCATAGAAGTTATTTTTCATAGGACTATGAAATTGGCAGAAACGAGTTTTCTTCTCTGAAGTATGAATCAGGAGTCTTTCCTAAATTGAAAAGAGTTTCTGACATGAGAGTTGATACTCTGTGTACTACAGTACACATACTATTCATAGGTTATAAACACTATTTAGTTAGATATAAGTTCATAATGCCTATAAAAGATATTAACATACGAATTTGAAATGGTAAGACCTAGGAAAATTTACAGCGTGGCGCCCACATGTGTTTCTTTGGTAAACATCATCCAGCCTGGTTTAAGAGAATTGTAACTAATTCTTAATTAAACATACTGGTCTATGTAATACATAAATATATCTTAATAATGTAGATAACATACCAATAGCTTGAATAGAATCATGTTTTTAAGGCAAACTACCTTCTCCCCGAAGGGAAAGGTCGACTTTCTTGTGTGTTCTCTTGACTAGAAATGGCCGCTTCAGTCTTTGTTTTCCCCCTCGCCAGGATTGGCCAGATACGGGAGAGAAAACAAGCCAAAATAAATTTAGCTGTGCCACGGTCAGTCTATCGCTGTTTTATTTTCTCCTGCATTAAGTAAGTTACTTAAACAGTAATTGTAAGGGTTTGTTTATTTTTAAGGGAGTCCATAAATAGGAAAGGGTAAGGACGTTTTATTATACCACACGCCTCCCCAATTTAAGACATTTATTTCTTTCAGAAATTAAATGGTCGAGTAGTACTCTACAATTTCCGTCTTTACATTGACTCCCCTAGTATCCATCCCTTATTACTTTACTACTACCTTTCTTTCCTATATTAAAATCTACCAGAGCCACGCCCATTTTCTTCTAGTCACGACAACTGGCATAACCCTAATGGATTATTTCTCTTTTAGTGAAAGAGTGTAGCACCCTCTCCACTGTTGTCAGCTATTGTTTGAAATATGAGTGTTTATCTGATAATTTGTTACTTTCCAGTACTGGTTTGTCTGCATCAAACCGACTTTTTGAAGCAATTGAGATATCATCATTAAGCTTGATTTCTCTCTCATTAGATTATCAATCTTGAGATTATGTTAAAACCGACGGTTAATTCTGCGTCTACTGATAGCATATTAAACTCGCCCGTCTCCCTGTAAGTTAGACGTTTGTTTTAACTATAGATCTGATATTTAAAGGAAGCTAAATATGGTTCCTGTTGTATACATTTTCATCCAACACATCATGTGTTTGGGTATTTAGTCGAGTTATGGGATTTTCCGATCAGTTTTGATAACTACTGATTAGAGTGGTGTCCCTTTCTCTTGCGGGTTTTCCCGGAGAATCTCGTCTAACATGTAAACAAGGTCCAACATTTCTAGATTTCCGTTCTGAACCGAATATTACGGGGAACATGAATCTATCAGAAATGAAGTAATTCTTAGCTTACTTTCTCTGCTATTCCTTCTAATCGAGATCTATTTTACGCTAGAATCCTTATTAGTAATTCTAAGCTGATGTGTTTGAGTTTCACTCTGTATTTGTTGCTTTTGGTGTTGAATTACGAGCAATTTTGCGTCGCTTGGCGTACATTGATCGTCGTCTGCCTCCCTCCAGGTTTTAGACTATTTTCAACTTAGCAACATACATTGTTATGTAGGTTCAGACGTATTGTCTCCTACCATATATAATCAGTTCAGTGAGAAGTTAAAAGCCCCTTTTTGTGATTCCTTTGATAGTCTTCCAGACAATCAAGTTGCTGGTTCACTTTCCAGTTATGGATGTGGATTACTAGTTTTTGTAAAATTACTATTACATCTGTATATCCCTCTAATACTGGCGTCTCCTGAGTTGTGTCCTCAAGATAACAGGTAAGGTACTCTTAATGTTTCTCTCCAGTTTTGTTTTCATCCGTTTAATACGTGGAAACTCTGGATTTATTTAGATTGACTAAGGTCTATCTTTGAACTGTTATATAATTTACTAGCTGGATTCCTGATTGAAATTCCTACTCTAGTAAATATCAAGCAATTCTTCAGCTATCTGCTCCAATTTGCTTGGTTTTTACACAGCTATATTCCATTTTTCTAGCATGGGTTCACTGTATAAGTTTTAGGCGTTTCCCCTGTCTTCACGTCAAGGAGTTCGTCCTATTTATAAACAGCATCTATTTCAAGAGTTGTTTATTTAATTGTTGCTTTTACTGATTCGTATCAGTTATTTAAGCTAATCTCTGTTAGTCTGGATCTGCTTTCACATATTTAATGCTGGCATATAATCCTAGTCAGAACTGAGATGTAGAAATCTGTTTCGTCTTGCGATTGATTTCTGATTCCCCTACTTATTAGTAGGCTTCGAGCATTATCTAGAATTTCGTTACTCGGTTAGTTTAAAGAAAATACAATTGAGTCGCGCGCCTCTATTGTACCCTTTATTGCCCTTTTTAACTCTTCCCTTATGAGAATATTAATGTTAGTTAGGCAATTATTGAAATAACTTTACGTAAGCTAATCGCTAACTACAAAGTTGTTTCACTCCTCTTTTTGATGAGGACTTCTCATTGTGAACATTTCACTTAGTGAGGTTAAACTGTAAATTTCAAAGTTAAGGAGCCAATATCTGAAATGTTCAGTCTCTTACTAGAGATTGGCACAGATTTTTTCCGGTATCTCCTGAAGTTTATTTGAAATTCCAATTTCTTAAGTTAATTCTTTAATTATACCTTTTACATACCTATACGGTCTGTTTCCTCTACCATTAATAATGGAATCGGGGTGGATAATTTAAAGAAATACCTTATATTCTGTTGGATCAGTAAGTGAGTTGATCAGTTTCACTTACATAACCAGGTGAATATTTTGGTTTTGACCCTATTTATTAACATATGGGCCATCTGAGTTAGTTAATACTACTACTCATATCACCGGTGGAGTAGAATAAGTGTCGGTATGGCTTTTCTTCCTAAGTATCCATCAGTTATTCACTTTACTTTACTACCGGTGTTGTAGAACATGTTATGTCCTATGAAAAAAAAGGATTAAATTAGGGTGCCCCTAAATACTGCAAATTCTTACAATATTCCTTCCCTTCCATTAACTATGTCTACATTTTTGCAAGTGGTGGTTTAGGCCTTAACCTTAGTTCATTTACTTTAGTTACTGCTATTTTCCCCTGGTTTAATTCATCTCTCAGGTATTATTTACTTTCCTACTGAATCATCATTTGTTGATTAAATTTTTCCCTTAAAAAAAATTTATTGGATTTTTAACTTATCTGTCCTAATTATCTATAAAATTGTCTATCACTCTCTGCTGCCTTGGTAACTTTTCAATATTACATGAATTATACAAGCAGATCAAGCATGAAAATACAATGATAATCAATGACAAAATAATTAATTAACACATGATTCATATGTAGGAACATAAACCTTATGGATACATAATATAGTAGTGTGTTCATGAGTACACCACTTTTAAACCATTTAAAGAGAATACCAGAGTAGCAGAACCATACCTCAAACATCAAATGGGAATGACTATGAATTCTAAACATTCACTGAATTACCTATCTTATGTGAGTTTACCATCCCAGAGACCTTACTACTGGAGGTTCATTACTGAGTTTCCCATCAATAAGATATAAAATATGAGTTTTAAAGAAATCTCATATCCAACAACCAACTACCTGATGCATCTGCCAGAATCAAGATATTACCTGTGAACAGTTTTGTACCAAAAAAAACCTATATTTATCTGAGCCATTATGGGTTCATATAACACTTGACTCAGCTCATACTAATGAGTGATTAGGTCTGTTACTAACACTATAACATTCTGAAGTGACTTGGTTTACCTGCGAGAGGTTTTCCCTGAATTCATCTACCCACAATAATACACCATTTGTGATGTTTACCATGAGTTTTAAATTCACGGACGTTGCCCACACATGTGGGATGTGGATTTTAATTCCTGAGAATAATTCGTTAAAATGTCTAGGGGGTATTATTGATTCTCTGGTCACTGGTAAGAATGCAGGGTGATCAGGGATATTTACCACAAATCCCAGGAAGAAAGAGCTCAATCCTTGAAACAATGGCATCTGTGTGTAGGTTTCCCTTCCCACTTCATCACCCTTTACATTATCTATGGTGCTAGAAGGATATTGATTGCTCACAACATATAAACAACCACTTGTTGGACACCACATTTACTTGATGTACACAACACTTTTGGACAAACAGTTCAGGTATTAACTCAAGATCTGCAGTTACATATATATAGGTGTAATAAACACTATGCATTTTCAGACAGGCATGGGAATAATGTGCAGTATTACAACATAGTACCCAGTGACCCCAAAAAAACAACAACAATGTTATCACAAACAACATAACAACCACAAATTGGTTCTGCTAACTTGACTCATTGTACCTAGATAAAATCACATTGGTCTAGGTGCAGAAACCCAACATATATATTTGTTTCTGACACCATGTACAATTATCATATTTAAAAATAATGAGTTGATGTCAAAATACTATTTACCTTAACCATCATTGGTTATACCTCAATAACACTCTTTATATGTCATAGAAGAAAAAAACACACATGAAAACAGTTGATACTAATAATTAAATTAATTAATTATAGTGTTCATTTAGGCATTGCGGATGGGTATTCTTCTCCAGTGCAAAGCAGTTAATGTCCATATTTATCCGTGACAGCAATAAATACTCACAGTCATGTTTAATGTCCACTGAAGTTTGTTGCGGAACAACTTATAATCCTTATTATGAAATAAATTCACCACATATCTCCTCCGTGGAGCTGAATTCAAGAATCTTCTTTGCGAACGGCTCGGTGTCAGTGTGAAATTGAGGCCTGGGTTGGTCATACCTTCAGGAGATGCATCTTTGGTCTTGGACTAAGGTTCTTCCCTATATCACCATATCTGATGAAAAGGATGCCTACCTTTCAGCGTCTCGGCTTATAATATCCGAATCTCAATTTTGTTCCCACAGATTTTTCACCCACCTAGTCATCAGTCTATAACCTATTCCACCGTTATTGGCATTTAGGCTGACATGGGACCAGCACAGAGTTCTGATTCATTATTTACTTTCAGTGTAGACATACAATTCTGCTTGTTATTCATTTGGTTCATCTGGAATTAATTCCAGGATTCTGCTGCAGGCATGGAACTGAAGAATATTGACTCCACCACATATCCAGGGTTGCAAGCCATCAGGTGATTCCTGTGGTTGCAGGCGTAGAGGCATTTACTCCGCTAGCTGCTTTCATATGGTCTTTTTTTTATGTGTTCAGGTTTGGGAACCTTGAGGTAATCTGGTGTAGGTATGGTTTTCAGTTGGCACCTTGGTTGTATTGGTTCAATGTCTTCTTCCCATTTGTTTGAGTTGGTGTTCATAGCTAGAACTTGGTGTTGCATGGCTGGAACCTTATGTTTGACTTTTGCAGCTGTGAGATGTTCTTTCGAAGACTTATCCATTGTGGATATTAACTTGGTAATCCAACCAACAGTTGAAGATTACTCACTGTTGTTAGTTTTAATAACTTGTAGAAGGATTGTCCCATAGTTTCACTGATTTTGTTGAATGATGAGGCCATAGATGATACTTCTCAAACGTATAACTGACGAGTCACTGTTGTCAGTTACTTTGTTGATCTTCATCTTTGTAGATTATTAGATCTTGAAGTCCATCCTGGATCTTCCTACGAAAATAGGACTTAATCACTCACCCAATCAGTTATCTTCAACTTTTCTGTTGCTCGCTATGGAGCTATTGAGCGCCGCAGTAAACATTGAGGTATTGCTAGATCCAGACTATGGTTTGGACATTCACTTTATGGCTGTTGACCCAGGATCCAGTGTTAGTGATATAGTCCCACCAAATTCAACCACCACCTGCTTCTCTTCTATAGAAAAGGGATGACAAGAATACAACACTAGCATTAACCTACTGTGTTATGGTAAAAGGTTTACAACACAATTACAAACACAAATACAAAACACCAAGGGGAGAAGGGGAAAGGAGTGGGTGTCCATGTTCCACTGTCCCTCATTGCTGAGTAGAGCCATTCTGACTCTTCATAGTGAGTAAGGTATTTTCTCACTTATATTTTGTTCTGTTGTTACTGGGACTATTGGATGGGTGAAGTCATTCTGTCCATCCAACATGTTGATATTGTCTCTCTCATTACTTGAAGAGAATAGCCTATACAGAATCCCTGTGGTTTCTAATGCCGCGTCTTCATTTCGGCACTATAATCATCACTAGGTCAAGACTATTCACCATTGGCTTCTTAAGTACTGACATACATATGTATTCTTACATCAACATCCTCTAATCCCACGGTGCAACATTAAAATGTATATTCCCACAGTAAAAAGTAACAATCAGAACAAAGAAAATTCTCATACCAGAAAAAGACATACATGTACATTTCTCTGATATTAAGTACATGATACTCATACATAATAATTAATCATAATGCTGATGCAGGGAGCCTTTGTTTTTGGGTTTTCTCAGGGGTTAATCCATAACTTAAAACATACATTGTTTTCCCCCACTGCGTACAGCAGATGAGGATAGTAGTCGCTGTGATATATTTTGTCAAGGACTGCTATTATTCAAGCAATTTATTCACATCAATCTTCGCTTCTGTTCCTACTACAGTGAGGTGATGCGGAGTGAATCCTATCCGAACATGCATTTACATCACGCGTTTAATTGTTCATGAATTTATATTCAAACATGGCCTGTCCCTAACACTATTTTATGAAATGATTATATGTTCACCCTCATATGGAGTGGTTACTAATCTGTTAACAAAAGAATGGTACTAAAATTTAGCACTATATTTCCAAGTTACAGATTATAATGTGGCAAAATATTTTATCCCCTGACTAAGTAAGAGTCAGGAATATGCGTAATCATTTGTATGTCCCCGCATGGATAAAACAAGTTCAGAGACATCCTTACCAGTGCATTTACACTACATAGGATATTTGAAAGTGGCAGACACCAGTTCTCTACTTGTGCAGTATGAAATCAAGAGTCTGCTCCTACATTGAGAAAATGTTTCTTTAAAGTCCAATCTCTACAGTACATAAATTATTTGCAGATTTCTAAGCATCGATAGGGATATATAGTTCCATTGCATAGAAGTTATTTTTCATAGGACTATGAAATTGGCAGAAACGAGTTTTCTTCTCTGAAGTATGAATCAGGAGTCTTTCCTAAATTGAAAAGAGTTTCTGACATGAGAGTTGATACTCTGTGTACTACAGTACACATACTATTCATAGGTTATAAACACTATTTAGTTAGATATAAGTTCATAATGCCTATAAAAGATATTAACATACGAATTTGAAATGGTAAGACCTAGGAAAATTTACAGCGTGGCGCCCACATGTGTTTCTTTGGTAAACATCATCCAGCCTGGTTTAAGAGAATTGTAACTAATTCTTAATTAAACATACTGGTCTATGTAATACATAAATATATCTTAATAATGTAGATAACATACCAATAGCTTGAATAGAATCATGTTTTTAAGGCAAACTACCTTCTCCCCGAAGGGAAAGGTCGACTTTCTTGTGTGTTCTCTTGACTAGAAATGGCCGCTTCAGTCTTTGTTTTCCCCCTCGCCAGGATTGGCCAGATACGGGAGAGAAAACAAGCCAAAATAAATTTAGCTGTGCCACGGTCAGTCTATCGCTGTTTTATTTTCTCCTGCATTAAGTAAGTTACTTAAACAGTAATTGTAAGGGTTTGTTTATTTTTAAGGGAGTCCATAAATAGGAAAGGGTAAGGACGTTTTATTATACCACAGCCTCCTTTCTGCTACGCTTCACTGCAAAAGCAGTAGTACACGAGCAGAAGGAGGAGGAGCATGGGGAGGAGGATGAATAAAATGAAGAAGAAGAAGAAGAAGAAGAAGAAGAAGAAGAAGAAAGAAGAAGAAGAAGAAGAAGAAGAAGAAGAAGAAGAAGAAGAAGGAGGAGGAGGAGTAGGAGGAGGAGGAGGAGGAGGAGGAGAGGAAGAAGCAGAGTTATGCAATAAAAAGTCATTCGTCATGTACAAGTAGTTATAACCGGACGGAGAATGTTCACGTTACGTGCAGAAGCAGGCCACTGGTCTCTGGCAGATTGCGAGAACATATTGACAGATATCTTGAGACTTCCAGGAGATAGCCATGCCAGTCCAACCCCCACCCACTCCAGCCATTGTTTACTCAGCCCAGATCTGCATTACCATGCCAGAGTCAGAACTGGCGGGAACGTTAGTGTAGCTGATAAGGAGCTACGCTGATAATGTCAAGACTAGCCAGGTATTCCTCCGCGCATTCAGGCCTACAAAAAGTGGTGGCCTTGTCACAGCACAGACCCCTAGGAAGAAAACTGCTTCCGGACATTTTTATAAACTTAATGTATTTCTTCATGGTCATGTACTCCCCAGCCGAACTCTTTCTTTCCCGTATAGTTTATGTAACAACTTTACTGTAGTTGTTTGTTGAACCACCCGCCTCGAGCTGATGTTACGTAACACAATTCCATTCAAAATAGTGGGAGCTGAGTGGTCTCGGGGTATGGTGTCCGCCTCGAGTGCTGGAGGTCCAGAGTTCAAGCCCCGGTGAGCTCCGGTGAGGGCCGGGATTTTTTCACGTAGACTTCTAGAAACAGCATTTCCCTTGGTCTCTGGGTTGTGAGATAACTCGCCCGTGTGTATTGTTGCTCACGTAAAACATCCCTTGGCAGTTGGAAATCGAAAAAAGAGTAGCCTAACGGCGGTGCCCGGGCAAAATTAATCTATCCAAAGTATTTCAGGACCCTCGCCGGTGCTACGGAGTTCGTGCTACGGAGTTCGTGCACTGAGCTGAGATTCTCCGGACTCAGGCTTGAGGTAGGAGTAGAACGGAGCACTTATGGGTTACACCCGTGTGCCGTGATGTTGATCCGACGACTAAACTAAACTAAACTAATTATATTCAAAATACGTATTATTTGACTGCTTATAGCCTACAGTCGGCACTGTGGCGAATTCGCAACCCCGCATACCGCGTTCGAAACACAGCTGCGGGAGATTTGGAAGCAGACCTTCTTATGCTGGTTTTCGTACAATTGTATGATTGCCGGTCGTTCAGAAAGCAATGGCAAAATACTGAATCTAAATTTGCCGAGAAATCACTAAGAATTAAAATAAATACCCTGGGGTTGATTGCAACGTAATACTGTATCCTGTAATATCCTGTAAATCTATAAATCCTGTAATATCTATACAAGTGACCTTTCTGGTCAAAACATTTACAACTGTTATTGCGACAACGTCCTGTGTTTATTTGTTAAAGAAAGTTTGTTATGTATGGAATAAGACTTGAACGTTGGTTGTTAAATTGCTTTGTGAATATAAATTTGAAGTCAAGAATTAGCTTCGTGCCACTCGGGATATCCCCATGCGTGATACCTCCCCTTCATCCGTAGCCAATTAATATTATGTTATGTTATGTTATGTTACGTTACGTTACGGTACGTCGAAAGACGTCTTTACAAATTTGGGCATTTCCATTCGTGCTCAGTCCCCAGATGCAGCAGCCATCCCATAATATTTCTGATCACTGTTCCCATGAGTTAGTTATATATCATACCTCTTATCTTGACCTCGAAGACACAAAGACATGCCTGACCAGGCTTCTCTCCCAGTTCGTGTAGTCGGGCTAGCATTCAGTCTTTTCAGTATCCCAACTGTATTGACTACATCAATCCTGTCCATGATTCTTTTCGTTTGTACTGGCGCGTTATTTGTCGATTCATTACTTTTCACTTGGATATGCCCGTCACATGAAGCGGTATACCATTTGTAGCGAAGATGTTCTGCAGAATGTTCATGGAGCATGATTGGTATACGCGAAGGATAGCCAGTCACACGAGGTGCGTTGCTTGGGACAAAATGATTACAGTTTTTCTCTTGTTTGCGAATGCTCTTTGACTATTCCATTTATGCAGTCTAATGTTTCCTAATTGATGTATTTGAGAGAATGAGAGAGTTTAGAATGAGGATGTTGTTTGGAAAGAATGAGATCGTCTCAAAGACTGGTACAGTATTTCTAAAATATTGGCTGTATTTTAAATAATGTTAAAATAGTTAGTTGTATATCCTTTACAGGACGTTGCAGTCAACACCAGCGTTGTTTGCTGTTGTGATCTCTTGGCACGTTTACGTTCAGTAGTTTATCATTGCTTTCTAAACGACCGGCACCCATACCATTTCGTAAGGAAACAACGCAACGAGGTCTGCTGCCAAATATCGCGCAGCTGTGATTCGAACGCGGGTATAATTAGCCATGTTTTACCAGACTGTTACATGTCTATAATAATTATTCATATGTTACAAGAGTGTTACGGCGTGTCTAAAATATTTGGCATATTTTACAATATGGTTACATGTCTAAAATATTAGCCATATCTTACAAGAGTGTTATAGGGCGTCTAACATAATATCAACCATATGTTACAAGACTGTTAGGAGGTCAGCATGGCCGAATGGATAAGAAGGCACGTTCTTAAACATCCGGTGTGCTGATGTCGAGGTAAGGGGTGTTCCCTACACCGGACAGTTGGACTAAAATGTTGATGTCTCGTCATTGACTTGGCGGACGTAAGTTACAGGTACCTGTTAAGTCAGAATGGGTTCGTCTGATCACGTGGGACACTGGTGATAGGGAAAGCTACTCCATGCGCACATTTCAGTCCTGTACTACAAGAAGTAACGTAGGGACTACGCTTGAGTTCAAAGCTAGCGCACGCAAGCAAAGACTGTTACACTGTGTCTCGAAGCTGGGAATGGAATTATAATGCACATCTGTTGACTTGAATATGCATTTTAATTTATAGCGTTATAGAAAATAAATCAACAGCAGGCACACGTGAATGGTGAACAATCGATTTACTTCATATCATGAGGCTGTTGTAAAATGCTGTATCTTTAGAATCAATTATTTTTTTGTCACGTTTTGAGAAGAAATAAATTGGAGAACTTGGTGACAACTGGCAAGATCGAGGGGAAGATAGCAAGGGGAAGGCAGAGAAGTAAATACCTGGATGGCTTGCCCACGTGGCATGGTCGAGGCAAGAACACTGAGCTGATCCACGACTCTGGTGATCGAGTAAGATGGCGAAACGTGACCGCCCACGCGTATTGGCATGGGGCATGATGATGATGATCTTTAGACTCGTTAGATAAACACGTTTGACTCGTCTAAAAACGGTTACTCTCTGGCACGACGACAGTCTTAAGTTAGCAAGTAAAGGATTCTTTATACACGGCTTAATACGCATTGGGCATATGGTGCAAGATCCATATTGATATAAACCATTCGGCGCTCGGGCAGTGATGCGGTCAGTATCACGTCAGCAGCCTTTACTTACTAAGAAATTTCCTGGTATCCTTTTGACCTGGGGCATATTCCACCCACTGCACAATGAGATTTGAAGACACGAAAACAGGGCTGCAAGTTATAAAGTGGAAAATCTTGGATTGGTCATGCCGAAGACATTGTTCAACAAGTGTTTTCACTAGAGGTATTGAGCCTGGCGAAGCATGCCTGCCTTCGCTAGAGATTTGCGGTACGCCTTTTGCAATAGGAAATGAAAAGAGTTAAGTACATGTAACTCCTGCAGACAAGTGATGGATAACAAACACAGACACAATGTATCCACCTTACAAGGAACTCCACTAAGGCAAACGTAAATCACAGAGGGAAAATCAATGATAATATTAACACCGAAATAAAACAAAAAAATAATTATTCTACGACACAACGAATCGACGTTTCGGCTATACTAATCTCCCTCATGAACAACACGAACACATGTAAAGAAAAACATGAAATTAGAAAATTTAATAACATAATAACAATTAAACAAAAACAGAAAAAAAAGTCTAGAGCCGGCTCCGTGGCTGAGGTTTTGGCAGCTTTCTCCGTTAATTCCGAATACTCTCGTGGTTGACGTGAGCGCACGAGAATTAGAAGTGGTTCGAGTCGCCCCAGTGACTTATGAGAGTATAGAGCCGGTCGCTCAGAAAGTCGTGGCGTGCTGATGAGCGTAATCTAGCCTAGGAATCAACATACAGCTGAAAGATGCTGGTGTTGACCGCAATATCCTGAAACAGGATGGAAACGCGGGGGAAAAAAAGTCTAGGTATGACATGTTATAATGTTTTAATGTTATTAAATTTTCTAATTTCACTATGATTGTATTGTTCCATAGCAAGATTGGCATAATCGAAACGTTGATTCGTTGTGTCGTAGTATAACCTATTATTATTTTATTATGTTGGTTTTATTGTGTGTGTGTGTGTGTATGCGCGCGCGTGTGTGTGTGTGTGTGTGCGCGCGCGTGCGTGTGTGTGTGTGTGTGTGTGTGTGTGTGTGTGTGTTATCATTGGTTTTTTCCTCTTTTGATTTACGTTTGCCGTAGTGGAGATCTTTGTAAGGTATGTACGTTGTGTCTGTGTTTATTACCTCTCACTTTTGCGCAGGAGTTACACATAACTGTTTCCATTTCGTATTGTTATATCCTTCTGCAGCTGTTACTTCTCTTAGCTATATACATGTCATTTGCAATTTACATTAGACTGGATAGAGGATGCAAACAACAAAACCTGAAGATCGTTGAGGAAGAAATACAGGCACTGATTTGTGAAAACTCGTACCAGGAAGAATGAATCATCTACACGGATGGTTTGTAGTACGGCATACGCGGAGTTTTCACGGCCCGGGTTAAAGGCGAACTGCTAAGAATGACCGTGGAGTATTTGCCATAACTACGAGCATTTTAATCGTGGAGGTCATGGCAGTAACAAAGGCAACAGGGTGCTGCAGATATAAATGTACACCCATTCTAACTCGACACTCTCGAGACGAAGATCACAAACGGACAGTACAAATGGTGGCTCGCACTAAACACGCCTCAAAAAGACACAAGATGTATACAAACAAGAAGAAAAGGCAGAGGTGAGGAAGACTGGTAGGACTGCTGATCCTGTGGCAACACAGAGCACTCCCACTCCTACATTAGTTGAAGCTGTTCCCTACATAAAACCGAAGACAGAGATCATAGCTGAAGCCGCAGCAGCGGGGAAGCTCACAACCCCACCAATGAGAAGCAGCCAAGCAGCTCACCAAAGGCCACCGCACACAAGGAAAACACAAATGAGGTCTTCACCGGCAAAAAGCTGCTGACGAAAACAAGCTTTGGAGAGGCCAAACTGTCGGCCCTACCAACAAACAAGATACTCAGTCTGTTGGAGATAGAACTGGGCATACACAGCATCACCCAGCTTCGCTAGACATCGGATGGAGTAGTGGCCATCATCAACAAGACGTCAAAGACCACCACACTAATGCAGAAAATATCACAGCAAGAGAAAGCCGGCATCAAGTTACCCTACGGCATCTCAGTGGAAGCCACCCAACACAGCATGATCAATCGATGGGTCATCAAGGGAGTCAAGACCCATCTCACACCCCCATCACATCGTGTGATCCCTCAAACCATCTGATGGAACCAGAGACAGCAAGCCCCGGAGAACTACTTTCCTAGAGTGCTGCAGATGACCAGGTACCAGAAGAATTGGCGCACTCGTGCCAACTGTAAAAGTGAGGTGGAGGTCTGCAGATACTGCTCAGGACCACACCTATACAGCCAATTGCCTCGACAACCACAGCGCGAGATACCTCACCAAGACAGCAAGGAAGCTGTGAAAATTGCCGTCAAAGCCAATCTGCCTCATAAATAGGCTAGGAGGCAGTAGGAGGCGACCACCCGCCTAACAAATATGACAAAGCTCAACTGGTAGGCCAGATGCAGGACCTGAGGTCTAAAGTTACCAGCAGGAAGGAGATAAGAGACCAGATATAAGAAATTCAGATGACAGCCGTTCAGCGCATCCTGGACGAAATAAAGCTCGCAGAGTAGAAGGTGGAACAGGGTGTGGCTCGAATGACTGCAATCAAGGCCGAATTAGAGGAGACTCTGACAAAGACCCAAGAAGACAGAACAGCTAGAACGGCTCAAGAAACAGATCATAGAACATCAGAAACTGGCGACATCAATAGCAAATCCCAGACAGAAGAGGAAGTAACCGAAGAGGAAGTCATAAGAGATGAGGAAGAACGTAAAACCAAAAGCGAACAAGAATGGTCGGTGGCTAGAAGAAGAGATGTCACTCTATCCCGTTTTCAAGTCGTCTACGATGCAATATGTCAAAGAAACGAAAGACCATGTAGATACCAAGACAGAACAAGAACTAAACCGAGACCGAGAGATAAATGGAGTCTCAGGAGGGAAGACGGCTGGTAAACCACTCCCTGAAAGAAGTACACCATGAGACGGAGCGGGAATCCAACATGTGTGCAACTCTAACTAGGCAAGTAAAACGACAGGAAAGATGGAATTCACACCAAAACAGAAAATGCAGACTCCACGAAGCGAAGTCGCAACCCAATCTACGCGTGCAGAAATGGACAAACCACACGGGCCCCAAATATAACCAGTCGAGAATTCGATGGTCGAACGGGGTCTTAACATCTTTCTTTTTCTTTTCTTTTCTTTCAAATATTGAAATAGAAATTGATGTTTTCTCAATGGCTCTGTGAGTATGTTAAGGAAGATGGAGATGAGCTAGTTCAGACGGCAATGGCATGAATCTCTGAGGATGTATGGATTGAGTAATATATGTTTAATTTTTGTGCCAGGGCACGCAGGTGTAAGAGAAAAAGAAGGAATAGATAGGCTTGTAGGCTTGGCTACTGTGGGATCGGGGCATTAGTGGACCTGGCTGACGTGTACTGAACGGCCTCAGGAAGGAAGGACTAGTAAATGACTCCAGGTATTGGATGTCATTCTGCCGCTTTGATCATGCTGCAAGAACACGAAGTCCAATTGGATGAGGCTAGACAGGAACGCCATGCGGGGATCCAATGAAATCAACCAACACAGAGCTGGTGTCATCAGTCGCTACACCCTGAGGGTGATACTGAGGTGAGGATCTGAGCATTTATGGACTAAGAGTTCGATGTGCAGGGGATATCTGTTAACTAACTAACTAACTACTAACTAACTAAACTACTAACTAACTAACTAACTAACTGACTGACTGACTGACTGACGACTAACTAACTTGTTAACCAACTAACTAACAGCTTGCTAACTAACTGACTGACTGCTGACTGACTGACTGACAACTAGTTAACCAACTAACTAACTACTAACTAACTGACTGACTGACTGACTGACTGCTAACTAGTTAACCAACTACTAACTAACTAACTGACTGACTGGCTGACTAACTAGTTAACCAACTACTACTAACTAACTGACTGACTGACTGACTGACTAACTAGTTAAACCAACTAACTACTAACTAACTAACTGACTGACTGACTGACTGACTGACTACTAGTTAACAACTAACTAACTAACTAACTGACTGACTGACTGACTGACTAACTAGTTAACCAACTAACTAACTAACTGACTGACTGACTGACTGACTGACTAACTAGTTACTAACTAACTAACTAACTGACTGACTGACTGACTGACTGACTGACTGACTAACTAGTTAACCAACTAACTAACTAACTAACTGACTGACTGACTGACTGACTGACTAACTAGTTAACCAACTAACTAACTAACTAACTAACTGACTGACTGACTGACTGACTGACTGACTAACTAGTTAACCAACTAACTAACTAACTAACTAACTGACTGACTGACTGACTGACTGACTAACTAGTTAACCAACTAACTAACTAACTGACTGACTGACTGACTGACTAACTAGTTAACCAACTAACTAACTAATACTAACTGACTGACCTGACTGACTGACTAACTAGTTAACCAACTAACTAACTAACTAACTAACTGACTGACTGACTGACTGACTGACTAACTAACTAGTTAACCACTAACTAACAAGCTTGCTAACTAACTGACTGACTGACTGACTGACTGACTGACTGACTAACTAACTAACTGACTGACTGACTGACTAACTAACTAGTTAACCACTAACTAACTAACTAACTAACTAACTAACTACTAACTAACTGACTAACTGACTGACTGACTAGTTACTGACTGACTGACTGGCTGACTACCTAGTTACTGACTAACTGACTGACTGACTGACTAACTAACTAACTGACTGACTGACATAACTAACTAGTTAACCAACTAACTAACTAGCTTGCTAACTAACTGACTGCGACAATGCACTCTACATCTGCAGTACTATATTATGTTTACAATATACCTTCCGTGTCAAACTTGTGCACAAATGTCACATGTCCTTGCTATTTATAGTGTAGACCAATTTCTTTACACAAGCGTGCAATTGTAGAATTTCAATCCGTTATCAGCCACAATCTTCTAAGCGTGTGTAAGATATATTTAAATATGTCCCAGTTTTCTTCACGCGGTGTTGCAATTTCTCCATCCCCAACCCTCCTTCCCCGGTAGATTAGATTAAGATCTTGGTATTTTCTTAATGTTATGCTGGATTTCGTTTCGAAAATTAGTAGCCGCGCTTATATTATAGATAGTCTGTGTTGGATGCATCTCTACAAGTGTTGGATATTTCCACAATTGTTTGATTTATCTCTATAAGTGTTTGATATATTTCCATAAGTGTTGGATATAACACAACCCGGGTCAAGCTTGTGTCAGGTATTATAACTGTGAACGTACACGTTAAACAGTACGTAATATTATCTGAAGCTCATCATTATAATCGTCATCATCAGGTGCCCTGCCATCTGGCGTAGGCGTTCATGTCTCTACACAGCTCTCAGCCTTTGTTGTCCTGGATCAACTCTGTAATGATATTTTTTAATACCACTGTTTCAGTCCATTCGGCATCATTTCTCTTGGTCTGTCTCTGCTTCGTTTTTCAACGGATCTTTCCAATCATGACAATGTTTTCCATTGCCTCTGTTCTCATCACGTGATAAAAGAGTATTGTTTGTCTCCTTGTTATAGTTGTATATGCTTTCATTAGCCTTTTCCATGCAGCCGTTGTTAATTAATTTGACAGCCCAGGGTATTTGCAACATTCATCGCCCTTTCTTATATTCAATGATAATGATTTATTACATCAGATATGTCATTTTCTAAAATGCAGCTTTATCCTTGTCCCATTATGTTCTTAATCTCCGTCACGCAACTTCCATCTAATATTGTAATGGCCTCTAGGTACTTAAATTTAGGTAGAACAAAATACCACAATGTAATATGCAGGTAAATATGATTATTCTTAAACAAGTGAATCGGTACAATAATTATCTCCGAACAGTCATAACATCTGATGGGAGATGCCTTGAAGAGATTAAATTAGAACAAGAATCGTCATAGCGAAGGTGGCCTAAGATGAAAAATATACTGACCAATAAAAAGATGTCAATTGCTACGAGAAAAAGAGTGTTGAGGTCCTACATAGAGCCCGCACTTTTGTATGGATGTGAAGCGTGGACAATGAGCAGTCAAGCTGAAAAAAACATCTGATGGCTGTGGAAATGTGGTTTCTGAGGAGAATGCAAAGAATACCAATGACAGACAGAAAAACCAACGACCAAGTACTATAAGAAACAAATGAAGATCGTAAAGTTATTAGAGAAATTAGACGTATACAGTCACAGTTTTTGGACATGTTATGAGAAGAAATGAATTAGAGAACTTGGTGACAACTGGCAAGATCGAAGGAAGAGAACAAGGGGAAGACCGAGAAGTAAATACCTGGATGGTTTGACCACGTGGCATGATCGAGACAAGAAAACTGAGCTGATCCACGACTCTGGTGATAGAGTTAAATGGCGAATCATGACCGCCGACGCTTACCGGCATGGCACATGATGGATCGCTAACATGAACAATACATTCACAAGTATTGATCTGAAACCCGTGTCGTTTTAACGCCGAGGATAACATGAGCAATACATTCACAAGTGTTGATCTGAAACCGCGTTATTTTAACGCCGATTATAACATGAGCAATACATTCACAAGTGTTGGTTGACATTCTTGGAAGTTGATAGTAGACTGCACACTAGGCAATATAACAACTGGAATGCGTAGTGGAACCAGGATTAGAACTTGACGCATTTAAATGAATACAGCTCTGCTTCTTCTTCTTCTTCTTCTTCTTCTTCTTCTTCTTCTTCTTCTTCTTCTTCTTCTTCTTCTTCTTCTTCTTCTTCTTCTTCTTCTTCTTCTTCTTCTTCTTCTTCTTCTTCAACTTCTTCTTCTTCTTCTTCTTCTTCTTCTTCTTCTTCTTCTTCTTCTTCTTCTTCTTCTTCTTCTTCTTCTTCTTCTTCTTCTTCTTCAGCGTTCCGAGCCATTGAGGTTCTTTGCTGCAGATACAATCCATCTCTATTCGTCTCTCTCCTCGCTAACGGAATACGTGTATTTCGATGGTTTGGCCACTATAGCTTTAAATTTGTAATTTCTGAGATGAATGTTGCTAATTAGTTGGACTGCCAGAGTAACTAACGACACCTGCCTGAAAGAGGCTAATGAAACCAGAATATTATATAAAATAATAAGAAAGAGGCAAACAGCTGGGGTGACCAGCTGTCTTTCTCTCTGCTTTTCCTTCCTTTAAGTCTCTTATACCAACAGCACGAAGAACGTCAACAACAGTAACAGCAACAACAACAACAACATCAACAACAACAATGAAATAACGTGAGTCCAGCTTATCCCGTTTACTGTCCCGGAAATACCAGTTGAAATTGACCTCTGTACCACTTTGTTGACCAGCCAAGGTTAAGGTCGCGAATCGATGAGAATGTTTTTGTCCTAAACACGTTTTAATGTATAGGGTGTATTTATAATGACTGTGCAGTGTTTGAAAATATTGCCGGTCCAAGTTGTGTATTTATCCACTGTTAAGTTCGTGAAACATAATAGGTAAATACAACACTTGGACCGGCAATATTTTCAAACACTGCACAGTCATTAAAAATACACCTTGTATCTTGGCTGTATTTTAACACAACCACAACCTAGTCTCTGTGCTGGGTATTTTCTGCACTAAAGATATACCGCTGTGTTGTGACGTAATAAAGGATTACCCTCATGTCAATGCTTCGACCCTGATATTCGAAAATGTTTTACCGATAATAGACGGATCTCATTATTTTAGCGTCATTTCGTTACTTCAAGCATGTGCTTGATCCCCCCTGCATTGTTAGGTTTAAAAAAAAAAAAACACACACACACACACAAACACACGCACGCTCTCACGCATGCACACACAAACATCTGGCATGTGTATTTTGAGGTTTTGTTAACAGGCGGAGTATTGCAAATGCCGCAGACACGTGATACGCAACATATTCAGCCATTTTGGATCACTTTAAGTTGTTGACACAACTTGAGAAATAAATACCTATTGATGGAAAAAGGTAGAAGTTGTATTCATCAGCATGTGCCCTATCAAGCGGCATAGGCGTTTACGTCTCTCCACGGGTCTTGGTGGTGTGGATGTATTCTACCGTTGATATTTATCCACGGCAATGTTTTAGACTACCAAGCATTGTTTCTCTGGATTTGCCTCATGTACCACAGATCTTGTTCTGTGTTTATTTTATCGTTGATATTTCTCCATGGCAATGTTTTAGACCACCAAGCATTGTTTCTCTGGATCTGCATCATGCACAACAGATCATGGTGCTGTGTTTATTCTACCGTTGATATTTCTCCATGGCAATGTTTTAGACCACCAAGCATTGTTTCTCTGGATCTGCCTCATGTACCACAGATCATGGTGTTGTGTTTATTCTACCGCTGGTATGTCTCCGTGGTAATGTTTCAGACCACCAAGCATTGTTTCTCTGGATGTGCCTCATGTACCTCGGATCTCTCCAGCCCTCTTCTCATCATATGACCAAAGACCACTGCTTTTTTTTTTTTTTTGCATATCTCTTACAGGACTTTGCAGTAAATATCAGCATTTTTCAGCTGCTGTTGATGTACTAGGCAAGATTACACTCAGTAGTTTGCCATTGCTGTCTGAGCGACCGGCTCACATACCCCGTAAACACACACGTTTGTTACCCTTTGAAAATAAAGTCCGTTCGTTCGTAAGTTACCAACGCAGCGAGAACCGCTACAGATTCTCGCGCAGGTTAAGTTACTCACGAGATTATACTGGATTACGGAGAAAGACGTTAACACCTAGGCCAGGGAGACCGCCTTAATAATAATTTTTTTTTTTTAAACTGCTTAATTCCTATTTGTATATTGTTATACTTTTAGTAGCCTCTTTCAGGCAAATGGTAGTTACTCTGGCTGTTCAAGGTATTCTCAATATTCGTCTCAGATACATCTCATCTCTCCCCCCCCCCCCCAGCCCAGCTCTTTATAAGTTGTTCGTTCACATTCCAAGATCCACAGCCGTACAGTGGAGCAGGTTCTAGATAATATGTCAATACGCTCTGTAACTCTGTCTGACATTCAATGCAAGGGATTAATTGCATGCAATATTTTTGTCATCTTGTAAAATGTAGTGGTAAACACTCCGCACGACTGGAGGCCTTTGATCATCAGAAGTATTGTCCCCCTCGTCGAATGTTTCAGTTCCTTTATCTTCTTTACACTCTTAGATGGCGGGCCCGTCTGTTTCATGACTCCGGGGAGTTTTTCTCCTGTCGAGCGTATTCATCGAGACGTTTCTCTTGTCGACATAGCTGAGTGTGTCTAGAAACAAATCCCATCCCCTGGAGTGAACATTGGGCATCCGGTGCATTTGCCAGCGTTGACACTGCACCGTGACTGACTGTGGGAAAGCTAACTTCTTCCCCCGGCAGTTGGCCGCAGTCTTCGCCTCTGTCTTAGTGGCTAGCTATAACCCTGTCAGTAGACTACATTGCTGTCGTGTTGCCTTTTTCGTGCCCCGTTTACGGCTTGCAGATCTACCCTTTTGCATGCTGCCAGTGGAATCCAGCTCTACTTTTGGGCTCATTCTATTTCGGCTTGGGCCTTCCCGTTGATCCTCGCTATCGCCGCTGGGCGTGGTCGTTGCAAGACGTTCTATTCCACACCAAACGGTCATTGCCGGCGCTTGGCTGCAGAGGGTCGACTTTGGATGACATTTCCGATCCTGGTGATCGCTACACCCAGTTTGGGTGCCCAGTTCTTACCTGGTGGGGTGGTTCCCGGGTTGGCACAGGACTGTGGCTGTTGTTTCGGTTTTGTTGAGAGGTTGCAATCTTCTGGAGAGGTTTCAGCGTTACCGAGGTTATTTGTTCTTCTTGAGAGATGGTGATTCACATTGCAAGCAAAGTTGAACCATTTACTGCGCACCCTTGTCCCGCCCCTCATTATGCTTCCTCCAAGGAAGCACAAGGCCTTCTCGGCTATTTCGCCCAATCTTTTAAACGCCCGTATTCTTGTTTGTCCTTTCACACCGAGCTGTTTCAGCACGTTGTATGCGGAATTGGTAACTAGGCCTCTTGCGCCGATCTCAACGGCGAATAGCCTGCTACTCAACTCTTGATTCGAACGGTACAGTCAGCTCGATTAGTACTAACTGTTGAGTCAATGAAACTTTAGGATTTCTGCTGGGTATTTGCTACGGCCTTGCAGGCCTACTGTCAGCTCCCAGTCTTCAGCGCCCCTGAGGATGGATGCCAGGTTGTCGGGATAGTCGACTCTGCTGTTCGGCTTTTGTCCAGCTTTTATGAAGCATTTTCACAGTTTTGACAACAGTCCCCTTGTTTGCCTGGAGTCTTACTACACCCACAATGGCTGCCAGTTCGGTATGAACCTTGTTATGGCGCCACGTGAATCGGCCTTGTGCAAGGGCCGCCTTGCACGCAGACCGTACGCGTTATACTGTCTGTCTGGGTCCTTCTGGCCTGCGTATTGCTGCACATGGGACTTCTGCAAAGTTCCCTCCCATGACACCCACTGACCTTGCCGAGACTGCTACACAGCCGTCTGGTGTTCTCGCTTGTTAATCTCTTCTTCACGAATTTCCTGGACCACCATTTCTCTGCGCTGAAAACAGCGGAATCACCAGACAACTGGAGAAATGTACAGATATGGGTGGGCCAGATTTCGAATCTATCTGTCATGTTATCTACTTCTTATGGCACTTACGGTGTAGGACCCGGGTGGGGTAGGTGAGGCGCGGGGGGGGGGGGGGGGGGGGGGGGTATGTTGTCGAGCCTGAGGAATTAAGGCCGCCTGTCTAGTGCAGGTCACCGCGAACAGTGCATGTTAGAGTTTTCTTCTTTACCCCCGGACAGACAAAAGAATATCCATACAGTACCGAGGATTCGAACATGTGTCTTCCGAAGAAAACCCTGCATTCTGGATACTTGATCAGTCGCCCTTCGATTGTGAATTTATCACCTTCAAATAATAACTAACTCTGGTCGCAAACAATATAGTTTAACGCACGAAGAGCCAGACACTGAAAGGTGACGTCACCGGTCATGTTTCTGCCCACCCGTCACAACTATGGGATATTCCCCACCAGTATTACACCACTATATTTCTCAGCTGCCGTGCTATGATAACCCTGAATTAATTACATCACATTGCATGATTTACTGCCGAGCATATTACGCTGCATCTCGCCAGCTGAATATTGCAGAGTTATATATAAAGAAAGTGAATAAATGAATAATTAAAACCTACAGTAACTGATACTCGTATTGTTCGAATGTGAAGCATTGTTAACTCCTCGGTAAATGAAATCATGTTGTCTGCGGTAAATTGGTTAAAACTGCCTAATTTCTGTATCAAGAGTATAAGTACCGAATAGTATCAGTGTCCGTGATTTAAGTAATTCAGCCAATGTATAATGCATGTATTCACTTCATATAATATATAACTGCAGTATGCAACTGACGAGATCAGAGAAATATCAATCAATCAATCATGTGCCATGCCGGAAAGCGTGGGCGGTCATGACTCGCCATTTCACTCGATCACCAGTGTCGTGGATCAGCTCAGTGTTCCTGTCTCGTCCATGCCATGTGGCCAAGCCATCCAGGTATTTTCCTCTCGGTCTTCCTCTTGGTCTGTTCCCCTCGATCTTGCCAGTTGTCACTAAGTTCTCCAACCCATTTCTTCTCATAACATGTCCAAATAATTTGACTGTCTACGTCTAATTTCTCTAATCAGTTTACGATGTTCATTTATCTCCTGTAGTACTTGGTCATTGGTTTTTCTGTCTGTCCATGGTATTCTTTGCATTTTCCTCAGAAACCACATTTCTGCAGCCATCAGATGCTTTTCAGCTTGACTGCTCATTCAGATAAATATGCCAGGCGATAAATCGTTCAACTTGTTATTAGTGACTTGGTGTTAAAATGCACTAATTGAAAACATTGTTTTGAACCTTATATTGATTATTTCACCATTTTCATTTGGCCTATTTCATTCTCTTTCTAATACTTGTATTCGCAATTACTGTCATGGCGCCTGCTTCAGAATCCTCTTTCTTAATTCTCATTTCCTCCTTGTATTGCATCAATCCAGAATGTTATTTCTGGCCCGTGATGTCTTTATTTTCCTCCTTTGCCAACTGTTTCCTCCTTTGCCAAAAAAAATTGTTTCCTCTGCTGATTCAAGAAGTGCCCCAGCCCCCCCCCTTTTCACCCTATGAGGGTTTACATCCGGCTCTGTGGCACAGGTGTTACTGACGCAATTCGTAATCCTGCACATACGGCGTTCGAATCACAGCTCCGGACGATTTTGCAGCAGACCGCATTTCGTTGGTTTTCCTAAAATGGTATGAGTGTTGGTAGTTCAGAAAGTAATGGCAAACTACTAACGTAAACTTGCCAAAAAATCACTAACAACAAAAAATGATGTGATGTGACTGCGATGTCCTGTAAAGGATATGCAACTAACATGGGAGTTTACAAGTGTCCCTCCGAAGGTTGAGAGCTTTACATTTTTATGTGCTATCTGTTGGGTTATCATCCTTGCACTCCGGACAAATTCATAGGTGCTCAGACACCCTCCCCCCCCCCCCCTCCTCTCCCCAAGCGTATGCATCAGCATTCTGCGGCTAATATTGCCAATTCTGTTGTCAGTTCGTTCTACCGAACGATCCTCGGCCAACCACGCTCATGGCATTATCATCGTAGCACTCTATCAACTACACTAACGCACTCGCTGTGACAAGCAACTTGTTTGCTGAGTTTCGCTGTTTGTTTTCTATGTTAGTTATTTATGTCGTGTTAAGTCTGCTGATTATGTAATTACAAAACGCCTGTACCTGGCTATTGTAGTCTGCTGGAACATGAGAGTATAAATTAGTTGCGTGGAAATCATGCCTGCTGACTGAACGATGCATGTTTATTGAGCATAATTTAATTTGATTAATGCACTCTTGTGTGTACAATGGAATCAGTGTCGTGGGTTACTGTTGTCGTGTGTTTGTACGAGAGGGCTTCACATTAAAACCTTGAACCTCCAAATGACTCTGTGAGTTGACCAAACATGTGGAAGTCACTTGTGGCTAGGTCTGGGGAGTACGGGGGATGTAGTACACACTGAAAGTGGAGGTCTTCGATGGTTTCAACAGGACGGGCAGTATGAGGTCGAGCATCGTCATGTTGCAAAAGGACACCTTTACTCAGAAGTCCACATCGCTTGGATTTGATTGCGGGTCGAAACTTCCTACTCTACACATACACTTGCTGGACTGACAGGCATGCATCACCATATTGGACATTCATTTGCCATTTGTCACCCCTACAATGATTTTTTTTTAAACGGATAACAAAACGCTACTCCTCTTGGGTGCATGTCAAAAGTGGGGTGGTCATCTTTAAACTGCTCTTATGACGCCACAGTGTTCGTCTGCACCGTGGTGTCACGTTCTTAACACTCTTGACATCCTTAACAACAATACTGACGGGTTACAAGACAATGGCATGTTTATTGTACTTTCTATCACACTGTAAAATTTGTATTTGAATCTCCCTCTTATATGAATAGTATTATTATTGTAACCTCACCCTTTGTATTCCCCATTCCGTAGTTACCTCCTGCCTTCTTGTGTGTTTCATTTCCGGACTTCTGTTGCTATTTTTGTTCTAATGTCTTTGAAATCTGTGGGTTGTATGTGCCATTTCAGGTTTGTAGCTGTTTCCGATGTCTTTGTTCTTTTGGCTGAAAAGGACTTTCTGAAACATTCGCTTTTATCTGTGTGTATCATTATGTTGTTGAGCTTCCTGGTTACGTTTTTCATTCGTTTATGCCTGGGTAGCTTTGTCTAGCAAACTCATGTCACTGTTTCTTTTGTTTTGTTGCTGCCTTGTTTTAGTGGCTAAACTGGGAACACTCGCGCGGATTTTGAATGCGACACGTTGATAACGATTGTGTTGGTTGAGAAATGTTTAATTGGAATAACAATTGTCTACTTCTTAATGGAGTTCGTTTGAATAACGGATGCGTATGCGTGTTAGTTAACCAGAATGTAATCTGAATTACTCTTGTGTTTGTGTTGACTGTGTTCATTGGAATAACGCATGCCTAAGTGTGTTAGTTTGCCAGGATGTGGCCCGAATCACTCTTGTGTCAGGAGTGAAGCTCATTCGACGTGTGTCGGGTGACACATTTCATTCACACATAGAGTCAGATATTATATCTTAATGCACACTCTTATGGAAATGTGTGTTAGTTCCTGGGTGGTGAATTGCAACTACCCTGCACTCTCGTTTTCCGTCTAGGTTTTTAGACTGCAGAGGTGTGCATTATTACCTCGGGATTACCACAAGGATCTGCAGCATAGTCTATGCCCTTCAATGTACACACAAGCAAGATTGCAAGCATTGAAGCACTAGTGATTGGAAGGCTACTGAGACTTACAGAGGATGCCCTTGCGTATAGACAGGAGAGAGACGGGATGCAAATAGTGCATGAGTTGCAGGAGACAGTAAATAAAGTGATCAAGTGGTGTACAGAGATGAATAGTGTCATTAATCCAGGTAAGGCGCCTAAAGTCGCTTAAACGTCGACTGTGTCGACTTCATTGCATCGAGTTTTATCCCAAAGGCTCGGTCTCTTTCCGCAGTGCGGAAAGCGTCGCACAAAGCACGAGCTCCGTAGCTCTAGCGACGACCCACCGGAGTCTCAGAAAAATTTAACGCGTGAACCGAAGGACGCGCCCGGGATCGAACACACAACCTTCGGAGCTCGAGTCAAACGGCTTGACCACTTAGCCACGGAGACTCCCAGGCGCCTAAAGTCGCTTAAACGTCGACTGTGTCGACTTCATTGCATCGAGTTTTATCCCAAAGGCTCGGTCTCTTTCCGCAGTGCGGAAAGCGTCGCACAAAGCACGAGCTCCGTAGCTCTAGCGACGACCCACCGGAGTCTCAGAAAAATTTAACGCGTGAACCGAAGGACGCGCCCGGGATCGAACACACAACCTTCGGAGCTCGAGTCAAACGGCTTGACCACTTAGCCACGGAGACTCCCAGGCGCCTGTGTTATGGTTCACTCCGGACAATAGGATTGTTGAGGTTGACGTCCCAGTCCTCACAATAAATAGCAGAAATGTTAACAGTGAGTATAAACTTGGGTACCTGGGAACTACCTTCGATAGAAGCCTGTCATTCAAGGATCATGTGGAAGAAGCTATTACGAGATCTAACAAGGGACTCAGTTCACTGAAGATATCATGGTAGCAATGGATACTGAGCAAAGAATGTTGCTCATACAGTATCGACATCTGATTATCTCAGTAATTAGCATGGACATCACTTAGGCGAGCATCATTCAACATGTGAGCAGGTGTTTCTCGGACGTACCCACTCAACTGCCAAAGACCTTCTGTATGCGAATAAACTGAGTCAAGAATCGACACCATGGCACTCGTGACCTTCCCATGCGTGATCATTCCTCATCTTCAACACCCAGCGAAGAGTTCCGCTACTAATGGTACCGGTAGCAGTTTTATTATATATTCTTCTGGCCTTCCCTCGGAGATTGGAGTGTCGGTCAGATCCTCTGTTCACTCCCTGCAGCACCATTCTCTCCAAGCCGCGATGATCCACCCGCATCCGCAATTCTTAACCACGGAGACTGGCAATGGGAAACTACTGAACATTAACGTGTCAAGAAATCACAACCAAAAATGCTGGTGTTGACTGCGACATCCTGTAAATGATATGCAACTAACTAGTAATACAACGGCAAGACGTTTGATGAATAGTTTTATTGCCTGTCAAAGGGGGATTACTCGCCTCGATGATCAGATTTATATTAAGTCTAATTACCTTCTCTTGTGGGGAAGGGAAAAATTGGTGCCGATATCTTGGTTCTAAAAAATAAACAATAAAAAACAGCTCATTGTTGTTTGGGTCAATAGTGAAATTCCGTTATCAGCGGCGTTGGGAAAGACTGTGGGCTGAGACACTATTCGCCCAGACACCGGTGGTCATTGATTAGGTGCTAATGACTCAGATGTGTTCCTACTGCTGATGTACTTTTAGAGATTACAGCAAACGGTAAACACGTGTGTTTGCGTGTGCTTCAACTATTGACACGCGTGTACACGTACACAGAAAGCGCCTGCTTGACACATTCGATTATGTCACGATGCCAGAGAATGAAGTTGCACGCGTTACCTTTTCTCTTTTTCGTTAATCGTCTTATGGAAGTGTGCCAACCTATAGTGCGTTCTCAAATGTTTGTCACCGTATAAACATGCATAACTCATAATCAAATGAGGGAAAATGTTAAGATTTAGCATATAACTTTATCATTATGTATACACAACAAATACATTTTTGTACTGGAGATCGTACAACAGATCTCAATGTTTGTTTATACGCGGCATATAATATCGGGTCAGAGTGCATATTATGAAATGTATTACATCTTCACGTGGAAACATCACTGGTCAATAATAGATATTCTCTGTTGTGCACGGGAATGTTCTTATGAGAACAATGTCACATAATGAAACGGAAGTGTTTAGAGGTAATTACCAGAATTGATGTACTTTACTGTAAAAGAAGTTTGTTATCGTGAATTCATTACATTTTAGCTAGAACATCAAAGAAATTTCGCCGCTTTCCGTGATTTGAGTTGCCTTACGACCTGTCACAGACATATTTCTTGGGTGGGTGTATATATAAGGAAAGATTTCATAACCATGCAACAGATACTTTAAAAAATATTGAACGTGGATGAAGGTTAACATTTGTGAACGCACTATAGTTATTCACCTCAAAGGCTATCGTATCCGACTTGGGTATGCATTTTTGTATGGCTTGCTTCGTCTAGACCACTGGTTCTCAACCTTTTTTTTTTGGGGCCCATGCACACCTTCACCATATGTTCAGAACGTCATCCCCTCCCTTTCGTATTTCCTCTCTACACCCCCCCCCCCCGGCCCCTACACAATATACGTAATAATGGAAGCTAAATGTAATAACACATACCATGTCAAGTCTGGACGTCTACATAAATCATGATTTGCGGGTCTTCTTACGAATTTCAGGAGGGCGAGAAGTACAGAGCCGTAAAGTACGGAGAGTAAAACAATATCAAGTAATCGGTTCTTGTAATAACGCGATCTTGGAATAATCTTAATTCCCCTTCACCGACTCTGGAAACCCTAAAATTTCCCCCTGGGGTTGGGGCAATTCCCCACCGGTTGAGAACCATTCGTCTACACAGAATCTAACCACGGTAAAGGACTTACCCGTGGCGAGGTTTGCTTTATCTAATAATGTTGCCAGGGCAACGGTTTTACTGTCTACTCTTTGCAATTTACCACTGACTTGGGATTTCTAAAGTCCACAGTTTGCACAGGAATCTCCCTTTTTTTCACCCTTATCCGAGAAGGCTTTACTAACTGATCTGACTATCAGAGAAATCAAGGGGCGCGTAGTATCATTAGATACCAATGATTCTTGGAAAACTTCCAAGCCTTATGGAGAGATCGAACCCGTTACCTTCTGATGTAGACACCGTAACATCTCGGCCACGGCGCCCCAGTTTTATACTGTGAAAGGCACTAGGAAAAGGTGACTGAGATATTCCTTAAACGCGTTGGGTTGTGCCTCGTTGGTGTATCCTCTGGAAGACTGGGTTTTAGCTCTTAAGTTCAATGCATTGGTGGTCAGGTCGTTTGAGTCCAATATATATATATAGTGCCTTCCTGCTGGCGTGGGTGATCATGCATCTCTACAAATTGGGACGATATTGATCAAGTCATGTGTCAACACGCTTCTGTGCCATGACACAAGATTGGTAAGAATTTTCTCTCGTTGTCTTTCTCCGTGTCCCTTTCCACACATCTTTCCAGTTGTCGCGACATGTTCTAGTTTTTGTCTTCTCATAAAATGGCCAAATAATGATGACTGCCTCTTTCTGATGTTTGTGATAATCTGTCTTTGCGACTTAACCTCCTTCAACATCTCCAAGTTGTTCTTATTGACTATCCAATGAATTTTCAGCATTCTTATGTAAAACGACATCTTCAAAGCTTCTATAAATGTTTCTACATATTTTTTCCCCTACACAAATAGGGGCTGAGTGGTCTCGATTTATGGTGTCCGCCTCGAGTGCTGGGGGTTCCGGGTTCAATCCCCAGTATGGGTCGGGATTTTTTCACGTGAACTTCTAGTAACAAAATTTCCCCTGGTCTTTTGGTAGTGAGATCGGACGCCCGTGTGTATTGTTGCGCGCGTTAAAATTCCCTTGGCAGTTGGAAATCGAAAATGAGTAGCCTAACGGCGCACCCGAGGAAAATCTCGAGTTAAAAATCTACCCAAAGTATTTCAGGATCCTCGCCGATGCTACGGAGTTCGTTAACTGAGCTGAGATTCTCCGGACTCAGGCTTGAGTAGGAGTAGAACCGTTACACCTGTATGCGGTGATGTTGATCCATAGACTAAACTAAACTAAACTGAACTAAACTAAACCTTCTACACAAATATAAGCAGCGCAATCGTTATTAAAATATCATATGGCAGAGATGATCGGTTAGCCGTGACGCCCGGGCCTGCTTCAGATAAACCCCCTGAAGTAGAAGCAGATAACGATGAAGCTCAAGATAACACGCAATTTATGAACCCGTCTAACATCTGTGACACGAGTACACGACATTAGACACTATATCAATAATGTATTTCATAATTCCCTAAGTGAGTTCAGTTTGTACTTGGAAGACACGTATACTAATGGCATTTGATTGCATCCAGATCAATAGATGGTATACAGCTCACGAGCCGGTCTATACACATTATGTTGTGGTTATGTTGCGAATGCACCACAGCAGAAAGACAACCGGGAGTTATGTCCCACGTGGGCCCGCCCTGAGTATGTGAAGAAGATAAAGTGGTAGAAACACTAGTGGAAGGATTTCCGTCTGACGATAAGAAACCCCTCGTCGTACTCGCTCCACGATAGTTAGTTAGTTAGTCGCGGTTCCAACTTCACGGCAACGGGTCGTCCTCATTATGCTCCGTTCCTGTGCCAGTGAATATCACACAAATTGCCTCTCACTGCCCTATGTGAACAATGGAAAAGACAGGAGTATCGGCAAGCCAACAGCCCGCACAGGTACACTGTGCATAATGCCGCCGCCAGAATGCCAACACAAAAGTCCTCCACGAAAAATACAGTTCATTGTCGATGGAAACGGCAGTCACCAGAAAGACTTCATTGACCCGGGTTTTATCCAAAATGGCTCGGTCTCTTTCCGCAGGGCGACCCGCCGAAAGCGCCGCACAAAGCACGAACTCCGTAGCTCCAGCGACGACTCCCAGGAGTCTCCTGAAAAATGCACTCGTGAACCAAAAAGGCAAACCAGTCAATCAGGCAACAGCCGGCCGCCATCGTTCCGAACACGCAGTTCATGCTACAAACTGCGAACAGATGTAAAAGCATTCTACGCTAAATTCACAGCTCACAGTGTCGCGCCACGCACTCACTCAGTAGCAGGGCGACGGAACCATAGCCTCCTTGGTCGCCTCTAACGACGTGCATGTTAGGCAACAGTATTACTATTCTTTGCTCTCCCGTATGGGCCCCGGCAACACACGGGCGTAAAGCGGTGTATAGCTGGGTAGAAAATTTTTCTCAAGGACGCTCTAACATTTTTGTTGAAATCCGCTCTGGTCGTCCTGTTGAGATTGTAACGGAAGCATCAGTGCAGCGGGTGCAGGAGATGATTAGAGGTGACAGGCAAGTGACGATAGGCTTTGTAGCATCTGCAATAGGATGCTCATATGGTTCAGCATACAGCATAATGCATGATCGATTGAAATTTAAGAAAGTGTGCTCAGGGTGGTACCCAGACAATTGAAGGAGGAACAGAAAATGAACCGATTTGGCCTGTCCTTGCATCATCTCTGTCGATACAAAGATGAATGAGAAGACATGCTGAACAGGATTGTTACTGGGGACGAATCATGGGTGCATCACTACCAGCCCGAATCAAAGCGTGTTTCAATGCAATGGAAACATCCTTCTTCGCCTTGTGTCCAAAAATTCAAGGTTACGCCATCAGCGTATTTCAAGCGGACTATACAAAGGCTTTTGATAGCGTTAGACATGTCAGCATGGTGGATATGCTTGCAGATCTACAAATTGATGAGAAAGACATTAGACTTATAAAAAACATATATTGGAAACAACAAGCTGCAATAAGGATTGATAATGAAGTGGGACAGTATCAGCCAATTAAGAGAGGTGTTAGGCAGGGATGTGTGATGTCTCTAGATCTTTTTTCCCTGTACAGTGAAAATATTTTCAGAAATGTAGAGGATATAAATGGAATCAGCATTGGAGGACGAAACATCAATAACATTAGATATGCAGATGATACAGTATTAATTGCAGACAATGTGCAGGACCTGCAACAATTAGTAGATGCGGTTGTTGTACACAGTGAGCAACTGGGGTTAGAATTAAATTGTAAAAAGACTCAGGTTCTGGTCGTCAGTAGGAAGGAAGAAGTGCCACAATGTAATATACAAGTAAATGGAAATATTCTTCAATGAATCGGTACAATTATCTTGGAACAGTTATAACATCTGATGGGAGATGCCTTGAAGAGATTAGATCAAGAATCGCCATGGCGAAAGTAGCCTTTAGCAAGATGAAAAACATTCTGACCAATAAAAAGATGTCTATTGAAACGAGAAAAAGAGGGTTGAGGGGATACATAGAGCCTGTTCTTTTGTATAGATGTGAAACTTGGACAATGAGCAGTCAAGCTGAAAAGCATCTGATGGCTGCAGAAATGTGGTTTCTGAGGAAAATGCAAAGAATACCATGGACAGACAGAAAAACCAATGACCAAGTACTACAGGAGACAAATGAACATCGTAAACTGATTAGAGAAATTAGACGTAGACAGTCAACATTTTTTGGACATTTTATGAGAAGAAATGGATTGGAGAACTGGTTAGAATTAAATTGTAAACAGACTCAGGTTATGGTCGTCAGTAGGAAGGAAGAAGTGCCACAATGTAATATACAAGTAAATGGAAATATTCTTCAACAAGTGAATCGGTACAATTATCTTGGAACAGTTATAACATCTGATGGGAGATGCCTTGAAGAGATTAGATCAAGAATCGCCATGGCGAAAGTAGCCTTTAGCAAGATGAAAAACATTCTGACCAATAAAAAGATGTCAATTGAAACGAGAAAAAGAGTGTTGAGGGGATACATAGAGCCTGTTCTTTTGTATGGATGTGAAACTTGGACAATGAGCAGTCAAGCTGAAAGCATCTGATGGCTGCAGAAATGTGGTTTCTGAGGAAAATGCAAAGAATACCATGGACAGACAGAAAAACCAATGACCAAGTACTACAGGAGACAAATGAACATCGTAAACTGATTAGAGAAATTAGACGTAGACAGTCAACATTTTTTGGACATTTTATGAGAAGAAATGGATTGGAGAACTTAGTGACAACTGGCAAGATCTAGGGGAACAGACCAAGAGGAAGACCGAGAGGAAAATACCTTGATGGCTTGGCCACATGGCATGGAAGAGACAGGAACACTGAGCTGATCCACGACACTGGTGATCGAGTGAAATGGCGAGTCATGACCGCCACGCTTTCCGGCATGGCACATGATTGACTGATTGATTCAATGCAATGGAAACATCCTTCTTCGCCTTGTGTCCAAAAATTCAAGGTTACGCCATCAGCAGGGAAGGTTATGCTGACAGTGTTCTGGGATTGTCAAGGAGTGCTTTAAACCAATTTCAAGAAAAAAGGTGACAATGTGAATTCTGAATCGTACTGTGAAGTTCTATCATTGCTTCATGATGCATTTCGAAGAAAACGTCCAGGACTGCTGACTAGAGGAGTGTTGCTTCTTCATGACAATGCCAGACCACATACGGCTCGATTAAACCAGGAGAAAATTAACCAACTAAGGTGGGAAGTTCTGGAACATCCACCTTACAGACCCGACTTAGCCCCTAGCGATTTCCACCTTTTTGGTCCACTGAAAACCACCTTGGCGGGAGACATTTTGCGAATGACGCCGAAGTGAAAACGTGGTTTCTAAAACAGAGCACGCAGTTCTATGCAGCCGGTTTGGGAGGACTATAAAACGATGGGATAAATGCATCAATGTTGGTGGAAATTATGTCGAGAAATAAAGGGACAATGTATGTATAAAAATAAATTGGTTTCAAGTTGTTATCATATTTAGTTATTATTCTACAGCCATTTGTGACTTACTTATTGACTTTGTGCGTATATGCGCATGTGTGTGTAAACAGAGCGTAGTCCCTTGTTATACTGTAGTACAAGTAAGTAAAGGACTTTTTTACACACGTTAGGCTCATCGGGCATATGGTGCTAGCAAATGTTCATCGACCAATCGGAACTCGGTCAGGGATGTGGTCAGTATCACACCGGCCGCCTTAACTTCCCAAGACATTTCCTGGTACCCATTTTATGTGGGTCAGCCTGGGGGTTCAGGTCAATTTTAAAAGTCTTCCCCAGTGTGGATTCGAATCCAGGAGCACCGGGCTGGCAGTGGAGCGTCTACCTACTACACTACAGCGGCTCCCTGGTTATTGTTGAGTTTAATTATGAACCTACAAGCACTCGGGGCATTCCCCTACAGGCTCCGTCCTCATCTTCTGCAACCAGCGAAGAGTGGCAATACTAATGGTATCAGTAGCAGTCCAATTATATGTTCGTCTGGCCTTTCCTTGGAGTCTGGAGTGTCGGCCAGATTCTCTAGTCACCCCCTGCAGCACAACACTCTCCGGGTCTTGTTCTAATTAAGCGATCCTCATTGTTGTGAGACTGAGTCCAGATCGAAGTCATTTTAATTTGAAAGAAAGACCGGTACGCAGTTAAAGGATGAACTTGGACCGCTGTTCAAAACTAGATACATTAAAAATATGCTGGATGCACTCGGCTGCCAGCACTGTGGTTCTAGATTCAGCCTAAATTAACATTAGTGACAAGTGACCGAATGCTTATCCAATGCTTATCGAGTGAGTACAGCTGCGAGATGACTCCAGCCCAGCATGACCGGGAGGAAAAACTTACATGGCAAAATTGAGGGTGAAAGAACACAGTGAAGGCAGAGAAGTAAATACCTGGATGGCTTGGCCACGTGGCATGGTCCAGACAAGAACACAAAGCTGCTCCACGACTCTGGTGATTGTGTGAGATAGCAAAACATGACCACCGACGCTTATGAACATGGCACACGATGATGAAAGCTTATATTGGAATGTACAGAGAGATTATGAAAGCTTATATTGGAATGTACAGAGAGATTATGAAAGCTTATATTGGAATGTACAGAGAGATTATGAAAGCTTATATTGGAATGTACAGAGAGATTATGAAAGCTTATATTGGAATGTACAGAGAGATTATGAAAGCTTATATTGGAATGTACAGAGAGATTATGAAAGCTTATATTGGAATGTACAGAGAGATTATGAAAGCTTATATTAGAATGTACAGAGAGATTATGAAAGCTTATATTGGAATGTACAGAGAGATTATGAAAGCTTATATTGGAATGTACAAAGAGATTATGAAAGCTTATATTGGAATGTACAGAGAGATTATGAAAGCTTATATTGGAATGTACAGAGAGATTATGAAAGCTTATATTGGAATGTACAGAGAGATTATGAAAGCTTATATTGGAATGTACAGAGAGATTATGAAAGCTTATATTGGAATGTACAGAGAGATTATGAAAGCTTATATTGGAATGTACAGAGAGATTATGAAAGCTTATATTGGAATGTACAGAGAGATTATGAAAGCTTATATTAGAATGTACAGAGAGATTATGAAAGCTTATATTGGAATGTACAGAGAGATTATGAAAGCTTATATTGGAATGTACAGAGAGATTATGAAAGCTTATATTGGAATGTACAGAGAGATTATGAAAGCTTATATTGGAATGTACAGAGAGATTATGAAAGCTTATATTGGAATGTACAGAGAGATTATGAAAGCTTATATTGGAATGTACAGAGAGATTATGAAAGCTTATATTGGAATGTACAGAGAGATTATGAAAGCTTATATTGGAATGTACAGAGAGATTATGAAAGCTTATATTGGAATGTACAGAGAGATTATGAAAGCTTATATTGGAATGTACAGAGAGATTATGAAAGCTTATATTGGAATGTACAGAGAGATTATGAAAGCTTATATTGGAATGTACAGAGAGACAGCTGGCAGAATACCGGTCATATTAGTCTTTATGTTCTCCTCAGGGGCCGAAATATGGGACCCAGTCTGGCTATTGTAAAAACAACACCCCCACAAGCCCCGTAGCAAGAACCTGCCATGCTTACGTGAAGTATTAGGACCCTCACATTTTCTAGGCCTGGATGCACGGAGAAATAGGTGGCCAATTGTTTCCCTTTCTTAGCGGACGACGAGCGTGGGCGTCGATCCTAGGTCCAACCGCGCTCATGACATCAGTGTGACCTCCTAACAATTACAGCTACGCGCTTGTTAATCGTGGCGATCAGGTAAATAGTACATCGTAAACAATGAGTGGAAGACAGATCATTAAGCGAGCAGACAAATAACTAGTAAATACCCTCAGATATGCTCATAAGCACTCATAGAAGCAAAAGAACGCTAAAGAGATCAGGGAGCACACAAAACAATCAGTTGTCGGTTCACCGGGAGTAGAACGTGTCACTTTGAAACGATTACAATACCTCGCAGAAACAATATGTGTACTGCGACATGTGTCTATGTATAGCCTAGGTGTTATTCCCTTAACGTATTTCGTAATACAGACAACGGGGGAAACATTTATATTGAGCACACGGATCAGACTGTCAACTCAGAGGTTGGGGATCAACACATATGTTCTGGCTAATCTCAAACCCGTTCGGATACTCGTACAGATATATGCCTGGTGTGTGTGTGTGTGCGTGCGTTTGTGTGTGTGTGTGTGTGTGTGTCTGTGTGTGCGCACACACACACACACAGACACAAACACACACACATACACATATCGCTATTCGCTGGGGATTCGACTACATTACCACAGAGGCGACAGTCAAGCATGCTAGCCACTACACTACCGCGCTGTATTACTGGTTGCACGCTCCCCCCTCCCCCCGACTAGATTGTGCAGCAATGGTATGAGTGCCGATCCTTTAGAAAGTAATGGTAAACTACTGTACGTAAACTTACGTTAAAAATATCACAGTTAGCCAAAAATTTGGGGTTGACAGTGACGTCCTGTAAAGGATATGCAACTAGCTAATGTCGTGTAAATGTTGAGTGAGTAACTAACTAAATCGAGTGAACCAGACTACGTTTTCACTCAAGGGATCACAATGTTGGCATGTATATTCACCGCATTATCAAACACGGCATGAGAATGGAGTTCATCAATGGCTTTCATTGCCGATCTGAAATGGTTTGTAGAAACTCCATGTAGTTAGGCAGTAATCATAACTGCTTCATTCAATAGAGAATACACGAGGCAATATTGATCCGGGTGGGCCCGCTCCCTGAAAGTGTCCGGAAGGTAAAGGGGCCGAAACATTCGACGAGGGTGGCCACTTCTGGTGATCTGAAGCCCACTGTCGTATTGTCTCCCCTATGGAGCTCATACTGCTAGAATGGCATCTTTTGACAAACTTCTGACAAATGTCCTAGGTTGAGTTTCTGGATAATACACATCACAATTAGAGCAGAGACTGATTGTAGCCCACAAATTAGCATTTTTTCCTAACATTCGACCATTGCTGCTGTGCTATTTTAGTAGAGTGCCGGTCACCGTGGCGAAGACCTTACGGACGCGGTTATTACTCTCGTATACCCGCGTTCGAAACACAGATGCGTACGATTTGGCAACAGACCGCGTTGCGTTAGTTTCGCTTTGGTATCGGTGCAGGTCGTTCAGAATGCAATGGCAAACTACTGAACGTAAACTTGCCAAGATATCACAGCAGCAGAAGTTCTAGTGTTGACTGTGATGTCCTGTAAGAAGGATATATAAAAAAATGTGTGAGTAGCTGGCGCTTTAGCGACGTTGATATGAAGCTGCGCTGATGTCATGAGTATAGTCGGAAGAGGGCTCGACGCCTGGGCTCATCGCCTGTTAAGTGAGGGAAAGATTGGCCACCTATTCCTCCCTGCATTCAGGCCTACAATATGTGACTGCCCTATAATAACACAAACCCCTTGCAGAAAACTGCTTCGTCACAAGTATGTCTTCTCTGGCTTAAAATATAGTCAAACATCGTCATCAGGTGTGTCGTCGACTGGAATAGCCCAGGATGCTTCTCCAAATATGGTTATCTCGAAGAGAACATATCATTTCGTGTGCTGACACTCTTTTATGCTATAATGGTAGGCTGTCAAGAACCTGCTCTCAATGCCTCTGTCTATTTCCCCTTACTTAAACCCTTCCAGTTGTGAGATATATCTACAGATTGTTTTCTTGTCGTTTTAAAACATTGTTTGCCATTTACAAGACGTTGCAATCAACCCCAACCAGGTTTATTGACTAAACAAGTTTAGGTTAAGTAGTTTGGCCATTGCTTTCTGAACAAGAAGACAACACTGAAGTCTAAATAACCGATGTGGGGAATGAACCTCCTACTCCTCAGTCACCGTACCACAAATTTACGCGCCAGCGCATTACACCCCGCGGCCACGCTCACCTCTTATATCAAAATGTCAGCTGCAGGTCCTTTACTGAACATCGCAATCAACCCCATAATTTTTAGACTGTTTGTAATTTACTCGACAGGTTTACGTTCAGTAGTTTGCCATTGTTTCTGAACGACCAACACAAGGCGATCTATCTTCAAATCTCCTGCAGCTGATTTTGAACGCCGTCTGTGGGATAACGAATGACGTGCGCTACGCTTTTGCCACAGACGCTGGCGACATCGTATATTACGTGGTCAAAAAAATGTTAACTGTCTCTTTGTGATGTTTGTGAGTCTTTGGGTCGTAGCTTCTTTCAAAGTTACTAAATTTAGTCAACTCACTTGTAATGGAGATTGACAGCTCCAGTGTGTGAAAATTAAAAACAGCGCACTCAAGATTGGTTGTATCGTAGTTTCTTTCAAAACATTGATGTTACTAACTTTAGTTGGGACGCAGAGGTGTTTCCAAGGCACCAGGGCCGGGTTATATACTGGTCAAGACCTATTGACGCGTCCTCGTCGAGCGTCCTGAGCAACAGGTCCCTACGGGGTCCTGGCTAAAGTCAGTAGGATCGCCGATTCCTCCGAAGTCTGAGAGTGTCTGCCTGTACGGCGAGGAACCACCAGTCTGCACACCAATAAGCCAGACATGGGACAACGGATACTCACGCAAACCTCAGGTCCTGTATGACACCACACTGATGTTGGAAAACAGGATGCCTTCATCCGACATACAGGACTTCGCGTTGGAGCTCAAGCCAACGAACAGAAGCAAGCAAGCGAAGAAAGCAACTAACTTTAGTTGAACCCTCTTATTATGTGTACTTTATGACAGATTGGCAACTGTCGTGTGTGAAAATTAATAACAGCGCACTCAAGTTTCCTTTCAAAACATTAATATTAATAGGTTTAGTTGAAACCACTTGTAATGTGTATTCTATGGTAGATTGGCAGCTCCGGTATGTGAAAATTAAGAACAGAGCACTCAAGTTTGCCTGTATTGTAGTTTATTTCAAAACAGTTATATTACTAACTTCAGTTGAACCAATTTAAACAGTGTATTCCATGATAGACTGGCATCTTGATTTGGTTGTTTCGGGACTTGAGGATTGAGCACAACCCACTATTGGCAACGCCGATCGTATTCAGGCACGGACCTTGGGTCTTGTCCACGTCAGATTGGAAGCACTAGACTCGAGTTTCGCTCTCGTTTGAGCTCGTCAGTAGTGCATATCCCTGACTGGAACCGGAACCGAACTCCGGATTACTGGCGTGTAAGGCGGGTATGGAACCACTGACCACGCGACCAAATTATCATACTGGAATATCACGTCACACATGTAGGGTATAGCTCAAAATTGTCCCGATCGCCGCGAGTGACATCCGTCAATCGATGTGGCCCCGAATGATCAGGTCTTCTCGATCTGGTAAAGCACACCAGGCGCCTAAAGTCCAGCGAGCAATAATCAAATTGATTTATTTGGTTGTTTCGGGATTTGAGGTTTGAAGATTGAGCATGTATATAGATTGGCAACTCTCGTGTGTGAAAGTTAGGAACATTGCACCCAAGTTTTGTCGTATCATTGTTTCTTTAAAATTTTATTACTAACTTTAGTTGAACCCACTTATAATGTGTATTCCATGACAGACTGGCAGCTCCGGTGTGTGAAAATTAATAACAGCGCACTCAAGTTTGGCGCGGTCATGCGCCTGACGCTGCATCGGGCGTTGCGCATTATCCTGGTCTCATCGTTCGTGCTGTTCATTGTCCTCAACATGCATGTGCTGTACAACACACCGGGTTCAAAGGTCAACAGGTAAGTATATGCCGGCAGCTTTCGCAGTTTCGTACTATTTGGTGTGTCTTTCAGAGTTGTACGACTTGTTTGTGATCTCTCTCTTTTTTACACATGCGCTGAAAAACACATATACGGAAGTGTAATGCTGTATACATATATATTAAGGGATCATATTCTAGCATAAATCATCATGTGCTCTTTGGCACGGCATAACATATCGTATTTTCCGACAATCGTCTGTCTTTTTTATATATGTTGGAACGTTCAACGTGTTATGGGCTACTTTATCAATTCATCCAGCAGTTTATTCAACTAGTATGTTTCTTCTATTTTCAATTTTCCCAGGAGTTACAACGATCTTTGCCTCTGTTTTCAACATTCTCAGTGTTACAACCATCTATTTCTTTAATGCCTTCTATCCTCCCTGATGTTAGAGTGAACTATGCCTTTAATACCTTCAATCTTCCCTTGTTTTACAATCATCTGTGTCGGTAATGCCTTCAATAAGCCCTGGAGTTGCAATGATCTATGTCTTTAATGCGTTCAATCTTCCCGTGTGTTACAACAATCTATCCCACTAATACTTTCAATCTTCCCGTGTCTTACAACAATCTATCCCACTAATACTTTCAATGTTCCCGTGTCTTACAACAATCTATCCCACTAATACTTTCAATGTCCCGTGTGTTACAACAATCTATGCCATTAATACTTTCAATGTCCCGTGTGTTACAACAATCTATGCCATTAATACTTTCAATGTTCCCGTGTGCTACAACTATCTATGCCACTAATACTTTCAATGTTCCCGTGTGCTACAACTATCTATGCCATTAATACTTTCAATGTTCCCGTGTGCTACAACTATCTATGCCATTAATACTTTCAATGTCCCGTGTGTTACAACAATCTATGCCATTAATACTTTCAATGTTCTCATGTGTTACAACAATCTATGCCATTAATACTTTCAATGTTCTCTGGTTGATATTTATGCCTTCAATCTTCCCTGGTGATGTCATTAATACTTTCAATATTTCTCGGTGTTAGTAGAATATTTAGACCCTCTTATCATAACGTGAAACAAATAGAATGATGGTCTTCTCCTTATGTGGATTACATGTGTCTTTGTAAAATTGCCTCCTGCAAAACTGGTATTTCTTATTATCATCATCAAGTGCTCTGCCAGCTAGCGTAGACATTCATGGCTCTCCAAAATCTGGGTTGTTGGAGTTCTGGATCAACTCTGCTGATGATATTCTCCATGCCACCATCTCAATCCATCCAGCACCATTTCTCTTTGCCTGCCACCAGCTCTCTTCCCCTTGATCTCTCCAATTGCCACAATGTTCTCCACCGCCCCTTTTCTCATCACATGACCAAAGAGAGCTGTTTGTCTCTTTCTTATTGTTGTATATAATGTTATAGTTTAATTAGCCTCTTTCATGCAATCATTATTAGTTACTCTGGCAGTCCGAGGAATTCGCAACATTCCTCTCAGGAACCACATCTCTGTTGCTTCCAAGTTCCCACTAGTTTGTTCGTTTATCTTCAAAAATTCACTGCCATACAGCAAAGCAGGTTCTATGTAGCATTTCAACACTCTCTTACCTTCAATGATAGTGACTTATTGCATAAGATGCTTTTCATTTTCTGGAATGCAGCTTTTGCTTGCCATATTCTACTATTAATCCCTGTTGTGCATCTTCCATCTGAAGTTATAAATGCTACTAGGTATTTACAATATGTCGTAGTAATCTATAAATATAAAAAACAATCAGATTGTAAAATGTACATCTCTAATTTTTCTGTATAGTCTACTCAAATGCATTTGACTATGTATACCAAGAGGAAGTATTAGGAAGTATATCAAAGTATTTCAGGATCCTGGCCGATGCAACGAAGTTAGTGCATTGAGCTGAGTTTCTCCAGACTCAGGTTTGAGTTAGGTGGAAAACGGAGCACTTATGGGTTAAACCTTGTGCCGTGATGTTGATCCGACGACTCAACTAAACTAAACTAAACCAAGAGGAATTAAGGAATACAATCAAATAAACGGGCTTCCCTTTACAATTAATACAGATGTTCAAAAACACTACGATGAATAAAAGGCAGCCGTTAGAATATGTGGTGATAGAACAGATTGGTTTTATATAGAGCAGGACGTTAGACGGATTTACATGTTGTCCTCTTATTTTTTTTTTATTTTTTTTTTCATTTGTGTACTTAAAACATTGTGAAGAAATTTAAAGTACATATTAACAACGAACAATATGATCACTTTGTAATGGGAGGAATAGGAATGCGTGAGGTTTGGTTGATCACGACACAGCATTACAATGAACAATACAAATGGAAACTGAGAAACGAATGAAACCAGCGCCAGAGCCATATTAAAAACAAAATGTATATTTTGCTTCAGCAAAATATAAATAATGACAATCGATCAAACAGATATGTCAACAAATTTATTTTTAATTTCGGAGAGTTACAGAAAGTGCGCAGTTTTAAATATCTAGGTTCAATGCTGACGGACCCTGGAGGACATGTCATGACAGAAATTAGAAGAACAAACATTGTTCTACAAACACTAAAACAATTAAAACCTGTATGGATTGGGACAGACTGAACAACAAAGTCGGAGTAGTGAGAGCATAGGTTTTTCCTGTGGCAACATAAGTGTGTGAAACTGGGATATGTAACACATAAACTGATAAGAGGAGCGTCTGGCCGACTGGCTAGAACTCCCTGCTCCCAGTCAAGAGACCTGGGTTCGAAACTACGGTCAAGTAACGAATAATTTTTTTGTTCTGTCCGGGGCAAAAAGAAAAGCCTAACCTGCACAGTTCGTGGCGACTGCACTAGGCAGGCGGCCTTAATTCCTTATGCTGAAGACCACCATTCCCCCGTCCTACACCACAAGGTACTATGGGGAGCAATGATAGTGACTGATAAGTACATTAGAGCCTTTGAATATAAGTGCTAGAGAAGATTATATAAATAATTTGACGAAAAGAGGAGAAAACTTAAATACCCATCATGTATTCAATGTGGGAGGAGATTCGTTAGTAAATTAAATAAAATTGGAGAAAATGTATTTTAAGCATGTAAACAGTGCACGAATGTCTGGAAAAGATAACAATGAACGGAGGTTTACCAGGGAATTGGAGAAAAGGAAAATCACAGAGTAAATGCATTTAACGTGTGATATAGAATTTACACATGATGGCAAGGAAATCTGGCCTTTGATAAATATCAGTTTAAATACTGTGGGTGGGGAAGGGCGGGGGTAGAGTTATTTAAGGGACAAGGAATCGGAGGGTGATTATAATCCCCCATGCTACATGCTTGTGAAACCTTATAGTACTGGAACTTAACAACCAAAATTAGAACAGATGAAGGTCGATCTCCATATTAACGCTGTCTGTTGGGACATAATGATGTGTCCATATTTTTTCCACCAAACTATACTCGATGGGTCCTGTGGTCAGTATCTGTCTGGCCACCTTACCCAGAAGAACATCTTGCACTCATGTTTACGTGGAAGGACGGACGCCCAATTCAATGTGGTAATTATCAAAGCCCACCTTGACGGCGTTTTGAACCCTGGATACCCGGACCAACAGGCAAATGTAATTAATGTTCGCTGTTTACACAGTTCCCTAATATTAGCCTAGTAACACTACAGCGCTGGTCTCCGTGGCCAAAGGCATGCGAACGAGTGTCGTGAGCCGCTTACCAGGTGTTTGTAACGCAGCCGCGACCGATTTGTGCAGCAGACCTTGTCGCGTTGTGTTATAACTTGTTGGTATGGGAGGCGGTCGTTCAGAAAGCAATGGCAAACTACTGAACGTAAAATGTGCCTAGTACATCAACAGCAGCTGAAAAATGCTGGTGTTGACTGCAACGTCCTGCAAGGTATATGCAACAGCACTACAGCGGTTGAAACTCGATTGCTGGTTCGTTTACAGGACGTTGCAATCAACTCCAGCATTTATTGGCAGGGTGTGTACTGTCACCTGATCTGTCAAATTTGTGCAACGAAATAATAGTGAGATCTATATAACACATGCCCGTTATTATCTGGGGGGGGGGGGGGGGTGGGGAGAGAGAGAGAGAGAGAGAGAGAGAGAGAGAGAGAGAGAGAGAGAGAGAGAGAGAATAATGTGGACAGTCTGAGCTATGCTGATGGCATGGTTTTGGTAGCTGAAAATGATACGCAGTTACAAGAAATAATATATATGATTGCACCAAAAAGTCAAAACAAAAGGCTTAGTCTGAATAACTGGAACACAAATAGAAGTGATGGTTATTACAGAGACAAATTTATACCGAAATGCAACATCAAAGTGAATGGTACAAGCTGAAACAAGTAAATGTATTTAAGTATTTTGGTACTTTCATAACAGCAGATGTAATATGTGTTTAGGATGTTAAAATCAGAATAGTCCACAATCAATCAATTAATCATGTGCCATGCCGGAAAGCGTGGGCGGTCATGACTCGCCATTTCACTCGATCACCAGTGTTGTGGATCAGCTCAGTGTTCCTGTCTCGTCCATGGCCAAGCCATCCAGGTATTTTCCTCTCGGTCTTCCTCTTGGTCTGTTCCCTTCAATCTTGCCAGTTGTCATCAAGTTCTCCAATCCATTTCTTCTCATAACATGTCCAAAACATTTTGACTGTCTACGTCTAATTTTTCTAATCAGTTTACGATGTTCATTTGTCTCCTGTAGTACTTGGTCATTGGTTTTTCTGTCTGCCCATGGTATTCTTTACATTTTCCTCAGAAACCACATTTCTGCAGCCATCAGATTTTTTTAACTTGACTGCCCATTGTCCACGTTCCACATCCATACAAAAGAACAGGCTCTATGTATCCCCTCAACACTCTTTTTCTCGTTTCAATTGACATCTTTTATTGGTCAGAATGTTTTCACTTGCTGAGGCTACTTTCGCCATGGCGATTCTTGTGCAATCTTTCAAGGCACGCAATGCGCAATATTTCCAACATGAATCATATTCTCTCAAATTATCTTGTCAATCGAGGTGGAGAAAAGAGTTCTTAAGAGATGTACTCAACCATTCCTGATTTATAGAATCGAATTGTGGACAGTTAGCAGGCAGGTGAGGAATTATGTGGACGCCGCGGAGATGTGGTTTTATGGAAGTTTGATGAAAACTCCGTGCATGGATAGGATGAGTAATGAAGATATCTTTAAAGGAGTTAACTCACAAAGACAACTGGTTTCTCGCATCACAAGAGGACAGGCCTTTGGGGATGTTATAAGAAAGGGAATGCTGGAGTATGTCGTCGCAACGGGAAAGTTAGAGGGGAGGGGAGGCTGAGTGGAAGATTAAGATTGAAGGTGCCGGGCAGTTTGACATCGTGTTATGGAGAAATATGGGTATCAGAAATCATTGGCAGCACACGAGACAGGGGAATGTGGACAGACATGATCACCAACGCCACACGGCATGGGCTATAAGAAGAAGAAAAGAAGAAGTAACAATGTGGCAATAGCTACTTTATGTCATCAATACGTAATGTAACGAACGCTATAATTTGTCTGTATATACCAATATTTTACATGTTTCTGAATGTAACAATGCAACTATTAAAATAACATTTTTGAATTCAACAATGACACAACACAAGAAAAAACTAACATCCCACACTTTATTTTTAAGAATTTTCAAATGGCGCAATTTAAAGACTTTCTTTGTAAACATAATGCATATTCTTTTTCACGTTAAGTTTAATTTTCTTTGTATTCAAGATTATTGTGTTTGTGTTTCCATTAGCTTACATGCAATGAACTATTTATCTTTCATGGATAAGACAATACTATTATACCAGCAGAGTAAACTAACAGATACAACATACTAATAGGTAGTAATAGTAGTAGGCCTCTTTCAGTCATGAAGGACTATAGAATTGTGCCGCTGGGGAGGTGCCTGGCAGCACCGCTGGTGACTGTATAGCCCAATGCGAGATGACAATCTCTGTCAGTCTCCGCATCTGTAAGACGAGGCAGATTCCGCGGTAAGTGACTGCATTTTATGCCTGTGCGCCTATCCTCAGTTTGTTGGATCAGATTGAGCTCGAAGAGCACTGTCCGTTTCGTACATCTCTTTTCCGAGAACATCTGTCTGTTGTAACTCTGTCCCATGTGTCTGAATCTATGCCAAGGGTTTTCATATCTTGTTTACACACATCCCTGTATCGCATTTGGGGTCTTCTGGTTGGCCTCTTCCCTGTGGCTAGTTCTGCGTAAAGGAGATCATTGGGAATACGTTCATCCTCCATTCGAGATATGTGACCCAGCCACCGGAGGCGTCTCTGCTTAAGTAAGGAGTGCACTGTGGTAATATCCGCTCGTTCAAACACGTGTTTGTTTGTTATGTGGTCTTTCCACTATATGACCAGGATACGTCTCCGTGAGTACAAGGTCCAGGATTCAGAACCATAGAGTAGTGTGCTAACGACACAACCTTTATATACTTGAACTTTTGTACGCTCTATTTGTCTATTATTCTCCCAAATTCTTTTAGCTAGCCTAGAAAGTGTCGGGTCTGCCTTTCCAATGAGTCTGTCGATTTCTGTCTCTAATAAAAGATTATCTGATATTGTCGACCCTAAAAACGCAAACTCATGGACAACCTTCAATTCGTAATTAGAAATTGTGATTGACGGAGGCGCACCAGCATCTTGTTCTATCACCTGTGTTTTATTTAGGCCGATGGTTAGCCCAAAGTCTGTGCAGACGGCTACAGAACGATCTATGAGTCGTGGAGATCTTCTGCTGCATGAGTAGTCAGTGCTGCATCGTCTGCAAAAAGTAGTTATATTATGCATCTTGATTTTATTTTTGTCTTTGCCTTGAGTCTTGATGGGTTAAAAAGTTTGCCATCAGAACTTGTATGGAGGTATATGCCTTCAGTGGCAGTCCCAAGTGCCTGCCTTAAGATAACGGTGAAGACGATACCAAAAAGTGTAGGAGCAAGCATGCAGCACTGCTTTATCCCACTGCTGATGCTGAATGACTGGGATGTTGAACCATCGAATAAAATGATCATCTGCTTATTTTTATGAAATGATTTCACAAGACTTAGCAGAGTGGGTGTACATCCTATCTTCTCAAGAATCTTAAATAGGCAATTTCTGCTCACGAGGTCAAATGCCTTTGTGAGGTCGATGAAGGTAATATATAATGGCTACCTCTGTTCTCTGCACTTCTCTTGGAGCTGCCTGAGTGAGAAAATCATATCCATGGTGGACTTGTTGGATCTAAATCCGCACAGTGATTCTGGGTAGATTCTTTCAGCAAGAATGCGTAATCTTTTTAGGATTACTTGAGCGAAAATCGTGCCTGTAATGCTGAGTAGGGAAATGCCGCGATAGTTGTTGCAGTCGCTTCTGTCGCCTTTGTTTTTATTAATCGTAACAATGTTTGCGTTTTTCATATCTTGTGGTACTGAATTTTCTTTCCAGCGGAGGTGAAATATTGCATACAGTTCTAGGATGATTGTTTCTTTGCCACATTTTAAAATTTCAGTTGGAATACTATCTTTTCCTGGTGCCTTGTAAGATTTGAGAGTATCTAGTTCTTCGCTGATTTCTGTGAGGCACGGTTCTTTATCAGGGCAAGCATGGTGGACTGTTGTTCAATGGCTTTCGGAGCTTTTTCTCCGACAGTGTTCTCCACTGAGTGTAGCTCTGAGTAGTGTTCTACCCAGCGATCCATTTGTTTCGCTCGACCTTTTAGGATTACCCCCTCTGTTGATCGTAAAGGGACCATCTTATTTTTTGATGGACCGACAGCTTGCTTGATGCCCTCGTACTTTCCTCTTATATTTCCAGTGTCTGCACAAGTTTGAATTTGAGCAGAGAGCTGTAGCGTACATTTTCTCGCGGTCTGTTGTACTCTATTTCTGGCCGTTCGCAGTGCCTGCAATGTTTTCTCTGAAGGTGATGTTTTATACACTGAGAATGCATGTCTCTTTATCTCCAGGACTGGGAGCATCTCTTCAGAGTGTGCTTCAAACCAGTCGGTTGACTTAGTTTGCTTCTTGCCAAATGTTGATAGTGCTGTGTTGTAGATGGTGTCGCGCAAATGATTTCATCTCTCGGTGGTAGTTCCATCTGTAGAGCCAGGCAGAGCCTCTGCCAGAGCCTGGGTGAATTTGTTGACCTTTTCTTTATTTTGGGTGCCGCTGGTGTCGATGCATGGTCTTCTTTCTGTTCTTTTTCTGTATATTCTCTTGGGCTTTATTTTCACCTTGCTGGAAACGAGTGAATGATCGGTGTCGCTCTCATCACTTTGATAACTACGAGTCAGCTGTACATTGTGGAGATTGCTGCGTTTGGTGAGCACCAGGTCGAGTTGGTGCCAGTTCTTTGATCTGGGGTGCTTCCATGACACCTTGTGTTGTGGTTTTGTGTCAAAGAAGGTGTTGTTCATGCACAGATTATGGTGGCTGCAGAATTCCAAGAGACGTTGTCCATTGTCATTGGTCTTCCCAACACCAAACTGTCCTAGACATTAAAGCCAAGATTTGTCGTCGGAACCAACCCTGGCGTTGAAATCCCCCAGGATAAAAAGATGTTTCTCTGGTGTTTCATTGACCACTTTGCTAAGGTCGTCATAAAACGTATGTTTAGATTCTGATGCTGCAGTTAGTGTTGGGGTGTAAACGTTTATGATAATAACTGGGCCTGCTTCTATCTGGAGCTGGAGCTTCAGTATTCTTTCAGTGCCATCACTTGGTGGTAAGGTGGAATTAAGCAGATTTGAGAAGCAGAACAAGACACAGACATCGCAAATATCAGCCGTTCTGCGCATCATGGACGAACTAAAGCAAGTGCAGCAGAAGATTGAGCAGGATGTCGCTCGAATGGCTGTAATAAAAGTTGAGACAGAAGAAACTCTGACAAAAATACAAGAAGAAAGAGAAAAGATTGAACAGTTCAAGTCAAAGAACGAGACATGAGAAGCAGAAGATACCAAGTCACAGACAGAAGAGAAAGAACCAGATGAGGAAATAGAAGTGGTAGATTTCCAAACAGACAGCGACCAAGAGTGGGCGGGTGCCAGGGGAAGAGATTACTCTCCAGCAAGAACAAGGTACCAAACCGTCCACAGCACAAGGTACTAAAGAAGACCCAGAAAACACGAAAACAGGCCACCAATATCAAGACACGTTTAGAGGAAGGATGACGAGTGGTAATCATCCCTGAAGGAAACAACACCATAAGACGGGGCGGGTACACAAATACGCCAGACCCTAACAAGTGTGCGACTCTGTCCAGACATGTAAAACCACAAGGATGAAACGAACACAATTACAGCCCTTCAAACGTTTTCAAGGAAGCAGATATAAGCATCTCCATTTACAAAAGAAGAAGAACTAGATACAACATAAGGACCCCGACTATAACGAAATCCATACAGTTGACGGTTGAACGGGGTCATTATTCTCAAGAATTGGAATTGGAATCTGAATGCATGCTATGTAACAATAGTTTCTGTCGCTATCTTCTCTAGCCCCTTTGCTATTTATCAGTCCATATATGAAACTATACCTAGATTAGGATGAATTAAACTTTAACCTCCTTCTTTTAGTCAGATGCTGGGATCAGCAGAACCGTCAACTGAAAGTATGGGAGACAATGTCCACATGCAACGCAGTATTAATCAGATATCACTTGTCTCGTTACGTTATTCTTCAAATGAAACTGACAATCAGACGGATCATTCACAGCTCAGGTAAGTGGTAGATTATTTTTCAATGTATGTGTGTGTGAACACTAGTATTTTTGTCAATGTTTATGTGTGTACACCAACTTTATTGCCATTGTCTATGTGTGTACACTAGTGTGTCTGTCATTGTTCATATGTGCATACCAGCATAATTGTCAATGTTTATGTGTGTAAACAAAGATAACTGATGATCAAGCACTTAGAATATCTTAACCGATGCCCTAGAAATGTGAATACACAGACGAATAGTTTCCTTTTCATGGAAGCAACACAAATGTAGAAGTTCTAGAGAAGCTAGAAACGAAGAAGAAATCTTCTTCAAGAAATACAAATTAGACAAGCCAAATATTATGCTACTTTAACTCTTTTTAGATCCAAAAGTCACAAAGCAAGGGGGAAATATCCATTATGAAAGATGACGATTTGATTAATGTTAACGAGACTACCTACGCAGTGGAAGTGACCAATGGGGGAGGCAGATCTTTAGTGCAGTGTTTCCCAACCTTTTTTGTGCCATGCCCCACTTAAGCCTTCTAAAATTCATATTGCCCCCCTCCCCCGCCCCCACGCACCAACATATACATTATTTTTAATATTCAAAAATTGAAATGTTCACTAAAGAAACTTGAATGATAGGTTTTAGGAAGATATCACTAGGTAATTATTGAGCAAACACAGTAAGTAAATTTTCAAAACATATAATGGAGAACTGAAATTCAAGTACAAAATAATTTTAATGAAAGATTTTTCTATATTATTTAATTATTAGTAATTATTTATTATTTAAATTTAGTGAGATCCTTGCGCTTGATGCTTGCTGCAAAGAGATCTTATGTCAGGTTCCAATTTAGTTAACTTCAGTCTCAAGTCTCCCCGTTTTGTTATATTCAGCCGATTTCTTCCATTTTCGAATTGCCCCCCTTAACAGTCAAATTGCTGTGGGGCATGGGCCCCACGTTGGGAAACACTGCTAAGTGTGTTCTGGTCAACTGTAAAAAAGTAAGAGGACACCTTACGCTACGGTTGAGATTCACGGGAAAGAGATAGTTACACATAAAAACCATATTCGAAGACACAATCGAAGGTACATAACCAAGAGATTGTGAACTATACAAGTGGGAGAAACTAATGTGAAGAGATGGATAAATAGCAGTTGTCAGAGATTATAACAAAGGGTATAGACAATTGTGTTGGATATCCATTAGAGCCAATCATCATTGTGGAGACGGCACTGGATCGACTGAGTGATAATTAATAATAAGATGAATGTATGGTAAAGGTTGTGAATATTTATGAGTAATATCATTATTAACAAGAAAATAGTTCCTTTTGTTTCAAACGTTCGAGAAATGTCTTATTCTTCTTTAACTTTTTGTATTGGGACTCTTCGCTTGCTGTTAAAGATGGGGATGGAGAGCGTATGGGATTATCCCGAGTGCTGGGATATCGGTGCTTGACTCATCTCAAGTAACTTCTCCAAGTCTACTAAATTATCTGCTTCAAGCATGTTCCCTTTCCAAGGAGACGAGGCTACAGTCACCAACAGGTCGTCCTTAAAGACCTTGTCCTTCTTTGTGGATGCCATTTTGGTCTTAAGCGTAGGATGTGATCAGTATATGCCTTAATTGGTCAACGAACAAATCAATATAACAAGAATAACTAGATTTACAATTTAGAAAGGCTAGATGCTTTGCCGCGTTAGATGATATAGTGATTTAAAGAAAACCCCTCATGGAAGAAAGACTTCTAGGCAACAGAGCTAGAGGATGATAAAGAAATACTTGGACAGACAACATCAAGACATGATTAGGATATAACCAAGGCTCTAGACAGAACATGTTGGATGTAGTCCTTCTGTATGGGTGCCATATTAGTCTATACACAGGATTTTATTAACTAATTTTTTTTGTTGCATGTCCTTCACAGGACGTAGCAGTCAACCCCAGAATTTGGCTGTTCGTGATTCTGGGAAAGTTTTCCGTTCAGTAGTTTGCCATCGCTTTCTGAACAACCGGCACTCACACCTTTGTATGGAAACCAACGCAAGGCGGTCTAAATGACATAACAGTATACAAATTCCATAATGGAGGAACAACTTAAAAGCAAAAGAGCCGGAGTGTGTTGACATAAACATACGTGAGTTGACAACATCGAGTTATGCTCAGGAAACTTAAAGCCTTACAGAATGTAAAAGCAAGACAGAACAGAAGATGTTGGATGTTCATTTTTGCCAACCTTCAATGGAGAGACGGCATTGATACAAAAAATGCCTTCTTTATCACTCCTCCACTGTCTGCATTCATTCATTGCAAAGATATGTGTAAGTGGGACACGATTTATGCAGACATTCATACTGCACCTTGGGAGCAAGTCGCCGCTGATCGTGTTGCATGGAGTACAAAGATCAGATATGGAATAAAGGCAAAGGAGAAAATGATTGCAGTTAGGTCACACACTAAGCGAGTGCGACGTCAAAACATTGTGCGTGATAGTGGAAATGACCATGTGCCGACATGCATCCATTGTGGACAAACATTTACAGAGCGAATTCGTCTGATTAGTTTCATTAGCTACCGACATGGATTGTGGTTATTAAGCCCTTTTGAAGCACAATGTAACAAACTATCGTCTGTCAAGACGCCAAGAAGCCAGCAGCATTAATTCATTCAACAAGGGTCAAACCATCAAATCTGTTTGATTTCGTGATGTTAGGAAGCCATATATATTTATATATTTGCATTAGTTCCCTTTATCCCAGTTTAACATGTTACATATTTCAGATCTGTAACGTATTATTGCCGGTCTCCGTGGCGAAAGTCTTACGGACGCGGTTCGTAAGCCCGCTTTTCGGCGTTCGAAACATAACTGCGACCGATTTGGCAGCAGACTGCGTTGCGCTCAGTTTTAACGAATTGGTATGTGAGCCGATCGTTCAGAAAGCAATGGCAAACTACTGAACGTAAACTTGCCAAGACATCAACAAGAGTAAAATGCTGGTGTTGACAGCGATGTCCTGTAAAAAGGATATGGAACAAAAAACGTATTATTGGAAATAATCAAAATTCTACATGTGTTCATTCTTGCAGAAAGTATACTATTTTTATTTTACTTTAAACTATCTAAATATTTAAAATTAACATGACAGAAGCTCAAACCATCGGTTTATTTATGTTTATATTCACGCTCATTGATTTTTTCAGCATATCATCAAGCATTGAATTTCAAAATGTTGATGGCAATTACTAGCCACATTTACTGGTTTCCATTGAAAGTTATATGATATGCGGCATATCATATACAAGGGGCTGCATCAACGCCAGAATTTATTGGCTGTATGTGATTGACTGGGCAATTTTGCCTTCAGCAGTTTGCCTTTGCTTTCTTAACGGTCCACGCCACAAATATTCCTCGGCTGATTTCAAATCGAGAAAACTGCGTTTCACTATCCCTCAAGCTACAGACGGCGATGGATTCCAATTACTGGACCCAAAATGACGATTCTTCAGCCTTTAACAGTTAATCTGTGACAGTAAATTAAAACTCTTCATTCAACAAAGCATCTCACTCTTAAATATGCATGAAAACATTTGTTGCTCACTTATTTTCCTATAATTTTATGTGAGTGTTTTGTGCTCATAGTTTCCTACAACTTTATTTGTGCGTTTTGTGTTAATATTTTATATACCTCTATACGTGCGTTTTATGTTAATATTTTTCCAATAACTTTATGTGTACGTTTTGTGTTCATATTCTCCTATAACTTTATTTGTCCGTTTTGTGTTTATAATTTCCTATAACTTTATTTGTCCGTTTTGTGTTCATATTTTCTTATAACTTTATTTGTGCTTTTTGATTTACTTGGCAGATACCAGAAAACTATTCCAGCTATCAATATTGAGGCACTCATACAAGAAATTATTCGCATAAACACAGAACAAGTAATACACAATCTTGACAAGTACCAGCTTAATCTGAGCGCAGACAGCCTGCTGTTTGTCATTCAGGTGCATGACCGAGTCGACTACCTACGGATACTACTAGATTCTATGCGGAAAGTTCGTGGTATAGAGAACAGCTTGATTATTGTTAGCCATGATGTCTATTCTAATCAGCTGAATGAGGTTGTAAATTCCGTGGAATTTTGTCCTGTAAGTTTTCAATTGAACATTACCTTACATGTTAGTTATTTCATTACCATGCAACTCACTTTACCGTCATTGGCTACTCTATAAATATATCAAGATTTTTCTTCTTATCCACATAGAAAAAATAATGTCTACATATATTATTACATGTCAAACAACAAACGCAATCAACAAACAAGAAAATGAAAATGTCCCACTCTGTGAATATCTTGCCTACATAATCATCGACAATTCGGTGGTGGTTAATTTTTGAGTCTGAGTTAAAATATTACAACTATTGGACAGAAGTAGATGAAGCATTAATTTTTCAGTGTGATAAGTTAAAATATATTATTTAAGGCACGTAATGAGTTAAAAGGTGCTTAAAAGAAGTGAGACTTAGATTAGCCAAAGTAATGCTGAGGCCAATAGTGCTAAGAGACTATGGTTCAACAGATTAAGCAAAGTTTGAGAAAATGCCCCTTCCATATGGCAACATGCGCGTTTGTGTGCCATGGGCCATTTCGCAATCACCAAGGAAGAAAATAGTAGCTTTTGAACTGAACTGATTCAATGCTAAAGAAAAAGTAGGTTTGGACCAAACATGGTACACAATCACAATCATGGTACACAAATACAGACACAATCAGAAGATTGATAAACCAACACAGAACTGGCGTCGTTAGCCGCTACACGCTGCGGGATTTGCTGAGGAGGGGATCCGACACGCTGCGGGATTTGCTGAGGAGGGGATCCGAGCACTTATGGACTGAATGGTTCGATGTGCAACGAGGATGATCTGTCGACTAACTAACTAACTAACTAACTATGGTACACAATCAAGTGTACAAGTATTGTCATGTAATTTCCCTTTACTGAGCACTGCAATTGCGGAGGATACCACGAAATAAAACAAATATTATCATGACCTTAGTAAGTCGATATATCGTCCTTGTGTCCAAATGGTAGGTCAAATTTGGCGATGTATTATCCTTCGGCAATGAATCAGATAATTGTTACAAACATAACATTTAGAATACCCTGGTCCAAAAGAAAAATACAGACATTTCTCGAGATCTGAACATGGAACTAGGTCATAAACAGCGTCATGCCCCTAAAACTGACATACCTTGGCCATACATTAAATGTCACTTTGGTTTGGGAAGATTAACAAAGGAAGGCATGGTTCCTGGTAGAAAAGGTTGCGGTTCACCAGCACAAAGATGGACACAAGACATTGCAGACATCTTGGGCATGAAAACGTATTAGACAGGGGGCCTGGGAAAGGGCCGGGAATCTTTTTAGGCCGGCCATAGTATTCTGCAAAGGACTGCTTACATGATAATGTTGATACAAGCTACAGATGTCTTTCCTTCTGCCTCATTCTTCTGTTATGTTAACCCTTTCTATCCCAACTGTTAGTTTGATTGCTTCTGTCCTATATTTGTAATATTTTAACACATTAGACGCAAAGATTGTTATGTTAACTCATGATGCCTCTAAATGTAGTATTTTAACATATTAAAGTTAAATAGTTGGCGATCCTCTACAAGACCTAGCACTAAACTCCATCATTTTTAGCTGTTTGTTATTTCTGGGAAAGACTACGTTCAGTGGTCTGCCATTGCTTTCTGAAGGGCCGACAAACATACTATTTTAAGGAAATCAGCGCAAGGCTGTCTGTTTCCAAATCGCCGGCAGCTGTGTTTCGAACCTGGTATGTGGAATTACGAATTGTATTCGAATTCCTTGGCCACAAAGCCGTTTTCTTGACTGAGAACACCAGGGTCCGAGATATGAGGAGAAGCATGATCATCTGCGCCAGATGGCAGATTTAATTTGCTGGTGACATCAATTGAGTGCTGCAAACTTTCCGTTATGAGTCGTTATGACACAACCTTCCATGCTTGTTATCATTTCATTGTTTCTATCTGCTGTGTTAGAGTGTGTTGCTTTGCTGGATATTTCCAGCCTAATCCACCGAAACATAAAATAAATGTTAATGTTTATGTATGCGTTACATCTGTATTCTTGCTCATCTTTAAGACAAAGAAATCCTCTTACACGTGGGTTATATTATGCTTTAACTGCTGTGACATTTTATTACATACGTCAGTAAAAAGTTCATTAGGTGTTCTTGAACACAGACCAAATGCGTGCAAGCCTAATTGATTCTAGTGTCATTAGTTGATGTCCTGAGTACGGTGTATCACTGTATCAAATGGGCTTTACCCTATGCAAACACATTACACTCTTATGTACAGTGTACAGTGTATCACTGCAGTAGATGGACTCTTCCTGATGTAAACACATTACGCTTTTATATGCAGGTGATGCAGATCTTCTATCCATTCTCCCAACAAGTCTATAGTCACGAGTTTCCTGGAGAAGACCCAAATGACTGTCCACGGGACATCAAGAAAGCTGAGTAAGTCATGTCATCGGCACCATGGTTTTATAGACTCACATTGGCGAGTTTGACTAATAAACCCACAGGCTGTCAGTGTCAGGTTTAGTTAGTCGTTAGTCGCGGTTCCAACTTCGTGGCAAAAGGTCACCTTATAATGCTCCTTTCCTGTGCCAGAGTATTTCACACGAAACGTTCCTCACTGTCCCATGTAAACAGTGGAACAGACAGCAGTAGCGACACACCAACACCTGGCATACAGTGCCAGTTTTATTAGGTCATATTCATAGTAAAATGTCTCCTATTGTTGATTCGTTAATTGATTGTATTTTATAGCTTTACCTCGTTTCAACCCATTTCGTTTTTTGTTGTCACACTGCATTAGTCCTAGATCAGTGGTTTCCCACGCTGGGCCCACGCCCCACTGTGGCAATTCGATTGTTATAGGCGGGCAAGACGAAATGGAGGAAATCGGCGGAACTATAACAAACGTGGGAGACATGTACTGACTGAAACGTTGAACTAAATTGCGACCTGCACATAAATCTCTGCAGCGAAGCACCACGCGCAAAGATCTCGCTTGCTTCTCCCCTCCTCCTCCTCCTCCTCCTCCTCCTTCTTCTCTTCTTCTTCTTCCTTCTATCTTCATCTTCAGCATTCCGAGCCATTGAGGTTCTATGCTGCAGATACAAGCCGTCTCCATTCGTCTCTCTGGTTGACCTTCTCTTGCCAGTCGCTGATTCCAAGTGCTTGTAAGTCTGTATGTATATTATCTCTCCATTGTCTTCTTGGTCTACCTCGGGGTCTACGGTCATTTATTTCCTGAGTGTAAGCGAGTTTTGTTTCCCTATTATCTTCCATTCTGTCTATATGCCCCAGATATTGCAGTCTATTAGCCTTCATGATACCCATGTTTAGCGGGGACTTAATCAGATCATAAATGTCTTTATTGCTTCTTCTTTTCCTCTCGCCACTTTGTGTATCCCTAATGGGCCCAAAGATGCGTCTTAAGACTTTGTTCTCAAAGGTTTGTAACAAGGCTTGTCTCCTTTAGTTGTACTCCAGATTTCAGAGCCATACAGCACAACTGGAGCGCATTTGATTTTAGCAGATGTTGTAGTGCATTGTATATTTTATTTCCAGAGTTGATTCTAGCTTATATTTCTTCCCTTATTATGTTGGAGCTGTTAAAGATTGTACCCAGGTATTTGTATGTTTCCTTTCTTTTAATGGTCATATTATCTATTTGTATGTGGCCAGAGTTTTTAGCTGTTCCTTCTTTTGAAATTACTTTATATTATGTCTTATCTTGGTTGATAACCAGACCCATTTGTTGAGCTTTTTCCTTTAGGTGAGTCAATATTTCCAATGTCTTTTGTTCATTTTCCCCTGTAATATCTATATCATCTGCATAACCAAGCAGTCTGGATGTTCTCCCAATAGCACATTCACCCCTTACCTTCCTTACAACTTTCTCTAGAGCCAGATTGAAGAGTAGCGGCGATAGTTCATCACCCTGTTTCAAGCCAGATGTTATTTGGAAAGGGTCTGATTTCCTGCCTTTATATATTATAAGTATCTTCCATGCATAGTCTGGTCATGTTGATTAACTTTCTTGGTATTCCAAATTCCTGCATAGCATTCCATAGACTATTCCTATGGACACTATCATAAGCCTTTTTAAAATCCACAAAAATGTTATGGAGATCTCTTTTATATCCCCAATTTTTCTCGGCTATTTGTCGTAAGATAAATATACGATCTATTGTTGATCTGTTTTGTCTAAAACCCGCCTGGTAGTCACCTAATATGTCTTCTGAATATGGTTTTAGTCTATTTAGTAATACCACGGGTATCTTATAGCTTGTGGACAGTACTGCTATTCCTCTATAATTTTCACATTGGAACTTGTCTCTTTCTTAAAGATAGGTATCAATAATGACTCTTTCCAGTCATAGGGTAATTCTTCTGTCCTCCAGATTTTTATTATTCGTATAGCTTTAGATGTAATGAATGGCTGCCTGCCTTTATAAATTCAGCAGCAATTCCATCAGCCCCAGTTGCCTTATTGTTTTTAAGTCGTGTCTACTTACATATAGGATTCTTTTACTTCAAGCTATCAGAGTTCTTAAAATTTTTCTAGGTGTCACACGTAGAACTCTCCTAGTGGCAAGGTGTACTTGAGCTTCACAATTCTTTGCTATATTCAACAAAGTATATCTTCCATGTGTTACACATTTCTCATTGGTAGTTTATCATATTCCCATTTTTGTCTTTTAAAACCTATATGTTGTGTTGGTGCCCTCGTTTCATTGACTCAGTTCTTTAAAAACTTCTGGATTGGTTTGTTGTTCTGGTGATAGTTTCCCATATCTTTGATTATATGCTCATGTATTCTCGCTTCTGCTGCGAACTATTTTTTAAAGCCTCTTTACATTCAGTTCTATATTTCTCTTCATTTTGGATGTTTGTTTGATGTCATTTAACCATAACTGTCTGACATCTTTTTCCTCAATGACTGCTGTGTTCACATTTTTGATTGAACCATCTGTTCTCTATGCGTGGTTAACACACGAGACATTCTTCTGCGGTGGTTGAATTGTATTCTTGATGTTCAACCAAGTTTGCCAACGCATCCTCCAACGGGGTTTGTAGAGTTCAAGTTTACATTTTATTTCATCTGCAAATTTCTCTTTGACTAATTTCTTGTAGTTTTCTCTCTATGTCCATGTGGGTATAACCACTGCAGTTAGTATAGAAGCCGGCTACTTCAGGTTTATTTTAATTAGCCCCCAACGCAGAAGATGGTGCGACTGACTGTAGACAAGAGAGAGCTCACTAAATTTAAATATAAATAATACTAATAATTAAAATAGTCTACATGAGAAAATCTTCATCTAAACTTATTTATGCACTGAATTTACAGGCTTACTCCATATATGTATTGAAAATTTACTTACGGTGTTTAGCTCAATAATTATCCTAGCTGCTCTTCTCCAAAACCTATAATTCAAGTTTGTAGTGAGCATGTTCAATTTTTAGATAGTACGAATTCTCCGTATATGTATGCCGTGGAGCGCTAAGATTTTATGAAAGGCTCTTAGGTGCGGGCATAGCCACTAAAAAGGTTGGCGAAACACCGCTCTAGAGTAGTCCCGTCACAAAGCCGTCAGGTGATGACAAAATAGGTGCATATATGCAGAAGTCTAACTATCCTAAGCCGTTGTCAGCACGTAACCTATTTTATGGGCACGTTGCAATAAGTGGAGGGATTAGTTAGGCCAGTTATGGAGATATATTATCTTGGATCGCCACAGAGTTAGAGCCCCAATCTGTGTCGTAACGGCTTATGTGAATTACCATAAGGATGCGAAACGGGAGGGCCAGGAAGAAAATACCCTCACGCAAATTATATTACCTAGTACAACTGAAATCATATTACTTCGCAAAACTGCCACATTGTCTTCACGTGAATAAGTGTATAAGCTGGTAACAAAGGTTAAATGTAGAAGTGATATATTAAACTGCATACCAGTCTTTTGATCACTAGTGAAGTATACACCAACAGACTCGATTTACGGTATTTAAATATCAACAGCAGCTTGTGTCGATCTATTATCCTAAACACGAAGGGACGCACGATGTTAATTCTGCCAGTACTAAAAGATTTCGCGGCAGATGCCCAAAAGCAGCAGAAACTACAGTCAAAAATCTCATAAGAATTATTTTCAGAGGCAAACCAGGTTTGAGAGAAAACTGCCAGTGGGTAGGAGAAGAGCTTTCGTAATTCGCAAGAGGTTAAATGGTAGACCGCATGTTTCACTTTTTGAAGACCAGTCTGTAATTACTTCATTATGCAGGATATAAGCAGGTGTTGTTTTGAAGTGAAAATAACTCAGTTTAGAGAACAAAAGAGTGTGAACATCTGATAAAATTATAACTGGTCCACAAACCTTGTTCGCTGTTAAAAGGCACAGCCAGATTGTTTTAGTATTTGCAGACCAAATGTGAAACATTTAACAACGCATCATTCGCTGCTTGGTATAGCCAAGAATAACTTACTTATCCCATATGGTGCATTCCTTTGGACACCGAGTTAAAGCTCTAAACCACATATTAGTGTTTGACTTGGGTGACTAGCTGGGAGAAGGCCATGTGTGATGAGAATTTGAGAATCCTTATTTGAATTAAGGGAATGATTTATGTGTAGCTTGTTTGATAGAATTTCGCTCTGAGTATGAAAAAAGGTATGGTGGTGTGAGTTGAGAAAATGCATCAAGCAGGGTACTAGTCACGAAATATGAAATTAAGAATCAACATCATTGCACTCGGAACATTCCAACACGAGCAACGATCCATTATTCAGTAGCCAACGAAGAGTCGCAATGTTGTTGGCACCAGTGGCAGTCTGACTAAACGTCAGCCTGCGTTTTCATATACGCATTGAGTGTCGTCCAGACCTTCTGCTGACCACCGCTGAATCAGTGGTCCTTTGTTTTGCTGCACTTTCCACTCGATCCCAGATAACCGTCACCACACCAGTCTTGTCATAGTCTAGCTCGGCATCCAAAGGAGTGGCAGCAGCCTGTCTATCAGCTTGTTCATTGCCTTGCACACCCGCATGCTCTGGGCAGAGCATCCATGGTATATTCTTGATCTTCGTCTTTTCGAGTGATGCAAGCTACTCCATGCGAAACATATCAGTTTCTAATTTATGTCGCAACATCAACATGATGTTCTTTGCTACTAATCAACCATTGGAACACTGCCGTTACATTCATATCTCTATTATCATACTGGAAGTCGTGATATCATGCGCCAAGGGCTCCTTTTTTAACCAATATAGCCCGATCCACCCCGTTTACCTCGCACAACAGACCCATCGGTGTATATTACCACATCACTTGGGTATAAGTTGTTACTTATGAGTTGTTGCACGTATGCCTCTGTCTCACCCGCTGTTCGTT
>JACEFZ010010744.1:0-45949 GCA_014155875.1 Cepaea nemoralis | reverse complement strand
AAAGGGTGTGTTGTTTTGCCTCTTTTTTAATTCTTTTTTTTTTAAAACATTCTTTTTAGCTTCTGTTTCTCCCATTTAGGCTGTTTAACTTGTCTTGATGTTTAGTCTCGTAGTTATGTCTCAGATTATATTCTTTGATCACAGCCACATTATCTCCACAAATTAGACACACAGGTTTACCGCCAATATCAGTAAACATATATTCAGCTTACCAGCGGCTTTGAAAAGCTCTGTTTTCAGAATCAACTTTTCTCTTGGCCATTGTAAAGGCTAGCACTGATTTTAAAAATATTATGAATCTACCGACAGACGCTTGATTGATATCAGGTTAGCCGTAGCGGGAAAAGGTGATGTAATATCCGGGCATCTCCCCCGATGTGTCTCCACCTTGCCGTGGTGGGGGAGCTTGCGTGTCCCATCGACCCCATGTGCTTGCCGATGGATGAAAACTACATATCGGACAGCTTATGGGATAGGGGCCAGACTAAGAGACACAACCTGCTGCTCTGCAGGTAGACTGAGGATAGCAGTCAAAAGTTTAAATCAGGCGCACGAAGGCAGATGTTTTTGGTCCGGACAATACTCTAAGGCTCTCTGTCGAGGGTTTAGGCTAAAGGCCTCTAAGCCACAAACCCTCGGATGTAAGAGCCGGGCCGATACCCACCTACCGAAAAATAGAGGTGGGATACTGAGCACGCTACATGCCTAGTTCTGATACTTGTTCGAAGGCTCTCAGCTGGGGGATATGAGGGATTCCCGGATGAGAGGGCCTGGCCGTTTCTCGTTCACTGCTGCACGGAGGTAAGGTGCTGAGCCGGCAGCACATGTAGCCTACATCGTGAGCGAGTACTAAAATGCAGAAAGTGTCCCAGTCGAATGAAATGGCTACGAAAACTGTCTGTATCTAACTCATAGAGTGTTTACAAAAATGAAAAAAACGTCTCAATAACACGAAATGGAACGCACGGCTAGCGAATCCATTGCGCGTCCGAAGTCAAAAGCAAAAGCTTACCGAGTGGATGTCGCCCGCAGTCTGACCGTTCCTGGTGTGTGCTTGAGCGACCAGTGGCAAGCGAGATGCCCAACACATGGAAGTGAGGAACTAAAGTAGCCATGAGCAGGACGTCGCAACTCCTTGGGTGAGCCCAGGATAGGCCCATCGTCTGCCCCTGCCTTCCCTTGAGGGTTGACCGTGATGTCGATGATCGTTCTATCTTGACCAGCTGAGATGTGGGCGACATCACAACCATAAGTCTAACGTGCCTCGAAACCCTGAGGAAGGCTAACCTCATTAAAAATGCCCGCTGAAGTCGGAAGTGCCGTCCTACGGGCAAACTAAAAATTGGCACTACGAATTTACGTCCCAGTGAAATGTCTCGTCCGAATGTCTCTCGTGCTAGGAACAGCTCTGACTACCTAATTTCTGAATGCCGCTCTTGTTCAGAACAGCTCTGACTAGGTAGTTTTCCGAATGTCCGCCTGGAACAGCTCTGACGGGCACACGGACAAGCACATGTCCGAAAACTCGCCGTGTGTATACCGTCTGCAGACCTGTCTGGTTTGTGTGGGAACGGCCCGGGGCGAACAAAATGCCCAATATATTGAAGTGAGGAATTAAAGCAGCCATGAGTAGGACGTGACGATTCCATCGGTGAGCCCAGCACCAGAGCGTTATGTGTCGGCTCTGCAATTATGGAAGCCACCCTGGATGGCGGAAAATGCTATGGACTGTCCCTGCCTTCATTTGAGGGATGAACGTACAGTCTTCGACTGTTCCAACTTGACCAGCTGGGAGGTGAACGGTACCACAAAAGATAGAGTCTCCCAGGAATGCTAACCTGGTCAAAAATGCACGCTAAAAGTCGGATGTGTTTGCCTAAGGGTTCGACCCGAGGGTGCCTAACGAGACACACCGCAATCACATCTGAAAAAACACTCCGGATGAACGCAAAGAAGAAGAAGATATCCGGGCATTACACTACTTTCATTTTTTATGACCCAATCCAAAGCGCGCCGGGCATATGATGTCAGACAGATATCTCTTTAAACCAATTCACCAGCGTAAGACTGAATAAAATATATGGACTGACTGATGTGACATCATCAAGTTAGTTGCCTAGAACTGTTTGGCCAAGCATGTGTAGTACATCCAACTTCGACGAGTATTTGTTAAGAGTGTGCATTCCCTAGAAATTGACTGTCCCCAGTCTACCTACACGACAGTGGGTTTGTGTATCGCTTCGTCTGGTCCTAATCTTTAACGCACATGATTGACCACCCTCCGTCCATCCAGCTTTACAGAAAGTGAGGAACAGATTGACCAGCCTCCGTCTATCCAGCCTTACAGAATGTGAGGAACAGATTGACCACCCTCCGTCTATCCAGCCTTACAGAAAGTGAGGAACAGATTAACCACCCTCCGTCCATCCAGTCTTACAGATTGTGATGAACAGATTGACCACCCTCCGTCTATCCAGCCTTACAGAAAGTGAGGAACAGATTGACCACCCTCCGTCCATCCAGTCTTACAGATTGGGATGAACAGATTGACCACCCTCCGTCTATCCAGCCTTACAGAAAGTGAGGAACAGATTGACCACCCTCCGTCATCCAGTCTTACAGAATTGTGATGAACAGATTGACCAGCCCTCCGTCTATCCAGCCTTACAGAAAGTGAGGAACAGATTGACCAGCCTCCGTCCATCCAGCCTTACAGAATGTGAGGAACAGATTGACCAGCCTCCGTCTATCCAGCCTTACAGAAAGTGAGGAACAGATTGACCACCCTCCGTCCATCCAGCCTTACAGATTGTGATGAACAGATTGACCACCCTCCGTCTATCCAGCCTTACAGATTGTGATGAACAGATTGACCACCGTCCGTCTATCCAGCCTTACAGATTGTGATGAACAGATTGACCACCCTCCGTCTATCCAGCCTTACAGAAAGTGAGGATTGACCACCCTCCGTCTATCCAGCCTTACAGAAAGTGAGGAAAGATTGACCAACCCCCCCCCCCCCCCCGCCCATCAGCCTTAAGCGAATGTGACAGATTGACCAGGCCCCCCCCCCCCCCCGCTTCTTCCCCATCCAGCTTTACGGGATCTGACAGATTGACCAGCCCACCCGCCCATACCAGCATTAGAGAATGTGACAGATTGACCAGCCCACCCACCTCCTGCACCCATCCAGCCTTAGAGAATGTGACAGATTCACCAGCCCACCCCTCCCGCGCCCATCCAGCCTTACAGAGTGTAACAGATTGACCAGCCCCCCCCCCCCCCCCCCCCCCCCCCGGCCCATCCAGCCTTATAGAATGTGATAGATTGACCAGCCCATCCAGACTTATTTGTTATCCTTTATATTTTTGTTTATATGACGTCATGAGTAATATCGCTTGTGTGAGCATATATTTTCATAATTCCCAGACTAAGGGGGGATAACTAATTCGATCTTTTCCTGGTTAAGCTGCCGCTACTTCTTCCAGAGGGGTTTAATAATTCAAGTCTGCGGTAGCTTCCATTCAACGGAAGTTCATTTTCTCAACTTTAGCGCATGGAGTAAGAATAGCTGTCCACAGGCAGTGTTAGTAATTGACCACCAATAGACTTCTGCATTTTCACTAAAACTAGGCCTTAGCAAAACATGAACTGTCTAAGACATGAACTTACACAACAAAATTTATGATGAGGGCGTGAACTTACACAAATCTTATGCTGAAGAAATGAATTTACAAAATATGAACTGTCAAAGACATGAACTTACCTACACACACAAATATTTTTTTAATGACAATATGGGGGACACTTCTGTATGACTTGCGGGATACATTTGTATTTTATAAGGGCTACTTATCTATGTGGTGAGAAGGCCGTGAAATCACAAGTGGACACCTTTGTGCGCGCAGTTGGGACAGCTTGTAAGAGTAAGAGGTAATTTGGGCGAGGCTGTCGACAAGTTGTAATAACAAGTGGAAATTTTGTGAGCGCATGTGGGGAAGTTGTTAGAGTCAGTGGGTAAGTTGATAGGGCGAGTCGATAATATGAGAGAGTCGGTGGACACGTTGTTGGGGAAAAGGGACAGTTGTTATGGTAAGTGTGTGAGTTGATAGGATAGGTCGACCGATTGTAATAGCAAGTGGACAAAATTGTTTGAGTCAGCGAGCAAGTTTGTAAGAACAAGTGGCCAAGTTGTGTTAACAAATCTTGGTACGTTTTTATAGGTTTGACCACGCTATTTCTTTACTTGACCAATATTTTTCCTATTTGGGTAACAAGTTGTTCCTACTTTTCATGAGTTTGGTTGAGAAATTTCTGTATTTGGCCGACATTGTTCGCGTTTGGTTGACATATTTTCCTACTTTTTATAAGTTTGGATGAGATATTTCGTTACGTGTACCATATTTTCCCCTTTTGTTAACACATTTGCCTACGTTTCATAAGTTTGGTTGCCATATTTATAAATTGGGTTGAGTTATTTCTGTATTTGGTCGACATTTTCCCCTCGTATTTTATAAATGTGGTTAAGATGTTTCTGTATTTGGTCTAAGTTTACCCCATTGGGTTGACAAATTTTCCAACTTTTTATAAGTCTGGGCGAGATATTTCTCTCTTTGGGTGATATTTTTTCACATTTGGTTTTCAAATTTTCCTACTTGGCCAAAACTTTTCCTATCTGGCTAACAATTTTTCCTAGTTTGCATATGTGTGACCAAACTATTTCTGCATTTGTCCGACATTTTTCACATTTGGCTAACAGATTTTCCTACTTGAACAAGGTTTTTTCACTTTGGCTAACAAAGTTTCCTAGTTTTCATAAGTTTGAGCAATGTATTTCGTTACTTGGTCATTATTTTTCCTCTTTGAGTAACACATGTCCCTGGTTGGTCAATATATTTCCCGTTTGGTTATCAATTTTCCTATTTTTTATATGTTTGTTGAGATATTTCTGTATTTGGTCTAACTTTTTCTCATTTGGTTGAGAATTTTCCTTCTTTTTATAAGTCTGGCCGAGATATTCCTCTCTTTGGGTGATTTTTTTTATTTTCATATTTGGCTCTCAAATTTCCCTACTTGGGTAATATTTTTTATGTGTTTGGTTGAGATATTTCTGTATTTGGCCTAACTTTTTCCTATTTGGCAAATAGTTCTCCTACTTTTTATAAGTGCAGCCGAGGTATTTCTGTATTTGGCCGACATTTTTTACATTTGGCTAATAGATTTTCCTACTTGACCTAGGTTTTTATTCTCGTTGGCTAACAAAGTTTCCTAGTTTTCATAAGTTTGGTTGAGATGTTACTATATTTGGTCTAACTTTTTCTCATTTGGTTGAGAATTTTCCTTCTTTTTATAAGTTTGGATGAGATATTTCTCTCTTTGGCTGATATTTTTTCACCTTTGGCTATCACATTTTCTTACTTGGTTAATACTTTCCCTATCTGGCTAACAACCTTTCCTTGTTTGCATACGTGTGGCCGAATTATTTCTGCATTTGACCGACATTTTTCACATTTGGCTAACAGATTTTCCTACTTGACCTAGGTTGTTATTCTCGTTGGCTAACAAAGTTTCCTAGTTTTCATAAGTTTGATTGAGCTGTTACTATATTTGGTCTAACTTTTTCTCATTTGGTTGAGAATTTTCCTTCTTTTTATAAGTTTGGATGAGATATTTCTCTCTTTGGCTGATATTTTTTCACCTTTGGCTATCACATTTTCTTACTTGGTTAATACTTTTCCTATCTGGCTAACAACCTTTCTTTGTTTGCATGCGTGTGGCCGAACTATTTCTGCCTTTGGCCGACATTTTTCACATTTGGCTAACATATTGTTTTCCTACTTGACCAAGGTTTCTTCCATTTGGCTAACAAAGTTTCCTAGTTTTCATAAGTTTGAGCAATGTATTTCGTAATTTGTAATTATTTTTTCTCTTTGAGTAACACATTTCCGTAGTTGGTCAATATATTTCCCGTTTGGTTATCAATTTTCCTATTTTTTATATGTTTGGTTGAGATGTTACTGTATTTGGCCTAACTTTTTCCCATTTGGCACATAGTTCTCCTACTTTTTATAAGTCTGGCCGACATATTCCTCTCTTTGGGTGATTTTATTTTTTTTTTACATTTGGCTATCAAATTTTCCTACTTGGGCAATATTTTTACTATTTGGCTAAAAATTTTTCCTAATTTTAATAAGTGTGGACGAGGTATTTCTGTATTTGGCCGACATTTTTTCACATTTGGCTAACAGATTTTCCTACTTGACCTAGGTTTTTATTCTCGTTGGCTAACAAAGCTTCCTAGTTTTCATAAGTTTGGTTGAGATGTTACTATATTTGGTCTAACTTTTTCTCATTTGGTTGAGAATTTTCCTTCTTTTTATAAGTTTGGATGAGATATTTCTCTCTTTGGCTGATATTTTTTCACCTTTGGCTATCACATTTTCTTACTTGGTTAATACTTTTCCTATCTGGCAAACAACCTTTCCTTCTTTCCTTATTTGCATACGTGTGGCCGAACTATTTCTGCCTTTGTCCGACATTTTTCACATTTGGCTAACAGATTTTCCTACTTGAACAAGGTTTTTTTCACTTTGGCTAACAAAGTTTCCTAGTTTTCATAAGTTTGGTTGAGATGTTACTATACTTGGTCTAACTTTTTCTCATTTGGTTGACAAATTTTCCAACTTTTTATAAGTCTGGGCGAGATATTTCTCTCTTTGGGTGATATTTTTTCACATTTGGTTTTCAAATTTTCCTACTTGGTCAATATTTTATCCTGTTCGACTAACAAATTTTCCTAGTTTGGATACGTGTGGACGAGGTATTTCTGTATTTGGCCGACATTTTTCACTTTTGGGTAAAAAATTTTCCTACTTGACTTAGGTTTTTTTCACTTTGGCTAACAAAGTTTCCTAGTTTTCATAAGTTTGAGCGATGTATTTCGTTACTTGGTCATTATTTTTCCTCTTTGAGTAACACATGTCCCTAGTTGGTCAATATATTTCCCGTTTGGTTATCAATTTTCCTATTTTTTTATGTTTGGTTGAGATATTTCTGTATTTGGTCTAACTTTTTCTCATTTGGTTGAGAATTTTCCTTCTTTTTATAAGTCTGGCCGAGATATTCCTCTCTTTGGGTGATATTTTTTTTTCATATTTGGCTCTCAAATTTCCCTACTTGGGTAATATTTTTTATGTTTGGTTGAGATATTTCTGTATTTGGCCTAACTTTTTCCTATTTGGCAAATAGTTCTCCTACTTTTTATAAGTTGGAACGAGCTATTCCTCTCTTGGTATTTGTTTTACATTTGGGTATCACATTTTCCTACTTTCGCATTTTGGTTAACAAAGTTTAGCTTTTCTTTAGGTACCTTGTTTAGTGTTTGTGTCAGCTTCTAGTGTTCGTGTCAGCGATTTTTCATTGGTTGTTTCAGTTTTCATTGTGTGTGTGTGTGTGTGTGTGTGTGTGTGTGTGTGTGTGTGTGTGTGTGTGTGTGTGTTGTGTGGTGTGTGTGTGTGTGTGTGTGTGTGTGTGTGTGTGTGTGTGTGTGTGTGTGTGTGTGTGTGTGTGTGTGTGTGTGTGTGTGTGTGTGTGTGTGTGTGTGTATTATTTTTTCGTGTCATTTTTATTATTTTTTTAGTCACTGTTGTATCTGTCTTTGTATGTGTTATATTTTGACGCTTATGAAATTTTTTTTCTCACTTGTTTTTGTCTGTTTTCCTTGTTTGGGTCGGTTCCTTATCATCCTATATGTTTATTTGAGTGAGGATATTGTGAAGTTAGTGAGCGCCTATTTGTCGACCGAGATGGAATGGACAACCGATGACTTCATAAGTTTTGTACGTTACACTATACTCGACACCATTTGCCTTGTAGTTACCTTTTAAGTGTCGTATCGTTTTTTGCTTGTAATGGGCATGCACCCCGGATGCTGTCGCTTTGAGAAATGATCGATATCTCACAATGAGCCTTTTTCGCGGCACTGGAGACACTATCAATAAGATGATAGAGTGGTGGGTTATGGCGTCATCATCTCTTAGAACTACAAAATACAGCTATTTCAGTAACACCTTACATGGCATACAACACAAACTAGCTTTATACTACATACGATATACAAATACTTAGTGAAACAACAAGCACCCTCGCTATTCTACTACTCCTACTATTACCACCACCACCACCACCATCAACACCACCGCCGCTACTACTACTACTACTACTACTACTACTACTACTACTACTACTACTACTACTACTACTACTACTACTACTACTACTACTACTACTACTACTACTACTACTACTACTACTACTACTACTACTACTACTACTACTACTACTACTACTACTACTACTACTACAAATATTATTACTATTTGTATCCATGGTGTTGGAGATCATAGTTTATGGAGTGTCATACTGACCAATGTCAGGCGATAAGTCTCTTGCTGATGGTGGTGACTATTACTACTAGTGCTATTGGTACTATGAGTACCACCATTACATGAAGGTAATGCCGTTAATTGGGGATTTCTGTAGTGTAAGTCAACCCCGGAATTGTTCAATGGTGTTGGAGATCGCAATGTGTGGGTGATACGTCCGTTGGTAAGACACGTGATGATGATGATGATTAGTACTATTGTTGGTATTGCTGCTGCTGCTGCTGCTGCTGCTGCTACTACTACTACTACCACTACTACTACTACTACTACTACTACTACTACTACTACTACTACTACTACTACTACTACTACTACTACTACTACTACTACTACTACTACTACTACTACTACTACTACTACTACTACTACTACTACTACTACTACCACCATTACAAATACCACCTAACATGGCCCTTGATGATGATGACTAATATTACTACGAAACAACTCTACTATTATTACTATACAACCACGCCAATTGTAGACAATAGCGATAAACGTATTAGAACCTACTCGCCCTGATCAGCGCCATCCTTCCCACAGCAGACAGTTTGATACTTCATGACTGAGACACCCCAACCTCTAGACCTAACAACTTGACCACCTCTTGATCATTACCATGTCACTACACCTACTTTCCCAGCCAATTTATGTGGTCACTCGACCACTTGACCACCGCTTGACCACCACTTGACCACTACTTGACCACATCTTGATCATCATCGTGTCACTACACGTATTCTCCCCATCAATTTAAGGGGTAACTTGACCACTTGACCACCCCTTGACCACTACTTGACCACGCCATCACTCACTTTAACCACCACCACATCACTAACTGTACCCTTCCATACAATTTAGGGGGTCACTTGACCAGCTCTTGACCACTTGACCACCCCTTGACCACTACTTGACCACCTCACGATCATCACCAACTTACTACACTAACTTTCCCTGACAATTTAAGGGGTCACTTGACCACTTGACCACAGCTTGACCACCACTTGACCACTACTTGACCACCTCCTGATCATCACCACATCACTACACATATCTTCCTCTACAATTTAAGGGGTCACTTGACCACCCCTTGATCATTTGACCACCCCTTGATCACTTGACCACCCTTTGACCACCACTTGACCACCTCACGATGATCACCACATCACTACAATACCTTCCTCTACAATTTAAGGGGTCACTTGACCGCCCCTTGACCACTTGACCACCCTTTGACCACCCCTTGACCACTACTTGACCACCTCACGATGATCACCAACTTACTACACCCACTTTCGCCGACAATTTAAGTGGTCACTCGACCACTTGACCACTACTTGACCACCACTTGACCACCGCTTGACCACATCATTGACACTTTAATTATCGTCATGTCACTACACATACCTTCCTCTACAATTTAAGTGGTCACTTTACCACCCCTTGACCACTTGACCACCTCTTAACCACTACTTGACCACCTCACGATCATCACCAACTTACTACACTCACTTTCCCTGACAATTTAAGGGGTCACTTGACCACTTGACCACAGCTTGACCACCACTTGACCACCTCTTGACCACTACTTGACCACCTCTTGATCATCACCACATCACTACACATACCTTCCTCTACAATTTAAGGGGTCACTTGACCACTACTTGACCACCTCTTGACCACCTCTTGACCACACCCCCTCTGATGAGTCACTAGACCACGCCCACTTAAAATAAAAAAGGAGTTATCGCCCTTTGAGGCGCAAAATCGATAAGAGCTAAAAATAGATTGCAATTTGCTCCTCAAAATCGATAAATGGTTGATTTATATAGGGAATGTGCGCCTCAAAAAAGGACTGGCTTTTGTACCTATATACTACTGTCATGTTTTGTCATCTCACTCGATCACCAGAGTCGTGGATCAGCTCAGTGTTCTTGACTCGACATTAACACGTGGCCAAGCCATGCAGGTATTTACTTTTCTGCCATCTCCTTGTTCTCTTCCTCTCGATCTTGCCTGTTGTCTCCAAGTTCTCCAATTTATTTCTTTTCATAACGTGACCAACAAATTGTGACTGTCTACGTCTAATTTCTCTAACCAGTTTACAGTTTTCATGTGTTTTTGTAGGACTTGGTTATTGGTTTTTTTCTGTCTGTCCATGGTATTCTTTACAGTTTCTTCAAAGACCACATTTCTACAGTCATCAGATGTTTTTCAGCTCGTCTGCTCATTGTCCACGCTTCACATCCATACAAAAACAAAAGATGTGAAAATACCCGTGTCTGGATATTTTTAAACCGTCTGTGATGTAAGAAAGAAAAGGATCGTGTTCCATGTCTTCAGACATTCTGGGTATATGGTGGTAGCAGTAAACTGTATTGACCAGACAGCACTCGGAGGCTGATGTGGTCATTACCATACCCGCCTACTATACTTTCCAGAACCTGATCCGGCGCCCATTATCTACAGGCTCGACCGTAGTCGTTTGAAACACATTACCTCTGTGACGAAGGGCTTACGGACGCAGTTCATAATCCCGCATACCGCGTTCCAAACACAGCCACGGGCAATTAGACAGAAGACCTCTTAGTGTTGCGTTTTATACAAATGGTATGAGTTCCGGTCGTTCAGACAGCAATGGCAAACTACTGAACGTAAACTTGCCAAGAAATCACAATCAGCTAAAACAAATGCTGGGTTAACTACGAACACTATAATGGATATTCAACAACAACAAAACATAGCCCACATTTTTTTTTTAAAGTTGCATATCCTTTACAAAACGTTGCAGTCAACACCAGCATTTTACTGCCGTTGTTGATGTCTTGACAAGTTTTACTTTCAGTAGTTTGCCATTGCTTTCTGAAGGACCGGCTCCCATACCAGCACGTTAAAACCAGCGAGACACGGTCTGCTGCCAAATCTGTCACCGCTGTGCGGCATTACGAATGGCGTCCGCAACGTCATCGCCACGGAGAGCGGCATTACGGTTCCGAAAACATGAACACCCAACCTGCAGGCAAGTGTGCATTCCACTGCTCTACTGTGGCTCTTCTGTATTTTCCTTTACAACTTTTCTATTTTGGCGTTATTTGTTCTTTACCCTTAGAATTCAAATTACATTCTGGGTGTGAACTTTTACGTCTGGCTGCTTAATTGACCTTACAACTCAAGTGATTATAATTTGATCTAGTAGCAGACAGCGTGTATTTTTATGCTGGAGTAAAACTTCCCATCTTGTCCACTCGTTCAGTAAATTAATACAATTGTATGATGTTTTAAATGTTCTTAAACTGGTTTTTACTTGCTTTCTTACTGTACCGTTTTGCGTTGTACTTAGATGTAAGTTTTCGATTAACGGATGACAGTTTCGTATTCTTTAAATTTGTAGAAAGGGTTGTTGGCGAAAACGCTAGTGTTCCATATCTTTTGGTCATCTAATTTCATAGAGTCATACGTTTCCGATCATATATTATATAACGTAGAGAAGTAGTTGATACATTGCTTTTAGTGTTTAGGAAGAGACAGTGACTTAGCCGAAATATGCTATATCACAATATATAGCTAGCTCTTAGCACTTGGCAGAAATATGTTGTCTCAATATATAGCTGGTCCTGTGCACTTGGCAGAAATATACTATATGACAATATATATCTAGTCTTGTGCACTTTGCATAAATATGATGTATCACAATATATAGCTAGTCCTCTACACTTGGCATAAATATCACAATATACAGGTAGTCCTGTGCACGTGACAGAAGTATCATGTATCACAATATATAGCTAGTCCTGTGCACTTTGCAGAAATATGATGTATGACAATGTATAGCTAGTCCTGTGCACTTGACAGAAATATGTCAGCCTCTGTGCAGCCTGTCACTCTAGTCACGGTCCGCCGTAAATATTCTAGATCCTTGGCCATCTCTCCAGCCTCATGCTTGGTCATACCACAGTGTCTGCAATCCCTTGTGTCCATCTTCTTACTGGTCGACCCATCCGCTCCTTCCATACCATCTCTTTCCTAAACAACGTGGCTTTTAATTTGGTTAAAGTATTTCCGTTTCCAAGAGAGGATATTGTTTATGAACCAGTTGTGACAAAAGAACAGCCCGATGTTCCCGTTACATACCACCAAAAGAAAATAATGTTCACATCAGTAAGAAAACCACCAAAACCTGCTCAAGATGACTACCACATTATGGACAGACCAGAACAAGTCATTATTCTGTGCCTCAGAACAGGACACAATAGATTACGCAACCACGTGTATACAAAATTCAAGATTGGTGAATCAGCCATGTGCATTGGTGAATCAGCCATGTGTACATGTGGATTGGCGTCGCAGACAGCAGAGCACATACTCCAAGACTGCCCAAATTACATGTTTAGGTAAACCTTCTGACCTAGAGAGACGACAATGGAAGATAAACTCTATGGACCGCTAAGTGAACTAAAAAAGACAGTTAAATTCATACAAGAGACAACATTGCAGTTATAGACATATTTCAAGCGAACGAAAGAAGAAGAAGAAGAACCAGTTGTGATATCCCGTCGAACGTCATCAGTTTTATAATTCTTGGTGTACGATATTTTAAGTACCTTTCTCTAACATGCAAACATGGAACTGCACACATCTCTCCCTGCGGTCTGGCTATTGTTAGTGCATGTCAGGAAGGCCATATTTATAGACGAATCCACACAACAGAGGTTATGTGGTCAATAGAACACCGATCGCCTTTACTTTCCAAGACATATGGTACCCATGTTATGCAGAAACTACCTGTATCCTCAAGTTAACTTTAAACATCCGCCTCGATGTACATTCGAGGCCATGGCCAACAGAACGACAGGCAAGCAAGCTAGCCGCTGTGCAACCGCGGTTCCAACAGATTTTGATAGCAACATACAATATATATTCCAGAATCTTAACATGGCAGCTAGACAGTGATAGCAGACCTGGGTCCTGGGTGGAGATATAAGGATTCATCAGCACAAAGATGGACACAGGGGAACGCAGACACCGTGAGCACGGCAATGTATGGGGCAGGGATTTATCAACACCAAGATGGACACATGGTAATGTATGGGGCAGGGATTTATCAACACCAAGATGGACACATGGTAATGTATGGGGCAGGGATTTATCAACACCAAGATGGACATATGGTAATGTATGGGGCAGGGATTTATCAACACCAAGATGGACACATGGTAATGTATGGGGCAGGGATTTATCAACACCAAGATGGACACATGGTAATGTATGGGGCAGGGATTTATCAACACCAATAGGGACACATGGTAATGTATGGGGCAGGGATTTATCAACACCAAGATGGACACATGGTAATGTATGGGGCAGGGATTTATCAACACCAAGATGGACATATGGTAATGTATGGGGCAGGGATTTATCAACATCACGATGGACACATGGTAATGTATTGGGCAGGGATTTATCAACACCAATAGGGACACATTTTAATGTATGGGGCAGGGATGTATCAACACCAAGATGGACACATGGTAATGAATGGGGCAGGGATTTATCAACACCACGATGGACACATGGTAATGTATGAGGCAGGGATTTATCAACACCAAGATGAACACATGGTAATGTATGGGGCAGGGATTTATCAACACCAAGATGGACACATGGTAATGCAGACACTTTGGGCATGATAATGTATGGGGCAGGGATTTATCAACACCAAGATGGACACATGGTAATGTATGGGGCAGGGATTTATCAACACATAGATGGACACATGGTAATGCAGACACCTTGACATGATAATGTATGGGGCAGGGATTTATCAGCACCAAGATGGACACATGATAATGCAGACACCTTGACATGATAATGTATGGGGCAGGGATTTATCAACACCAAGATGAACACATGGTAATGTATGGGGCAGGGATTTATCAACACCAAGATGGACACATGGTAATGCAGACACCTTGACATGATAATGTATGGGGCAGGGATTTATCAACACCAAGATGAACATATTGTAATGCAGACACCTTGACATGATAATGTATGGGGCAGGGATTTATCAACACCAAGATGGACACATGGTAATGTATGGGGCAGGGATTTATCAACACCACGATGGACACATTGTAATGTATGGGGCAGGGATTTATCAACACCAAGATGGACACATGGTAATGCAGACACCTTGACATGATAATGTATGGGGCAGGGATTTATCAACACCAAGATGAATACATGGTAATGCAAACACCTTGACATGATAATGTATGGGGCAGGAATTTATCAACACCAAGATGGACATATGGTAATATATGGGGCAGGGATATATCAACATCACGATGGACACATGGTAATGTATGGGGCAGGGATTTATCAACACCAATAGGGACACATGGTAATGTATGAGGCAGGGATGTATCAACACCAAGATGGACACATGGTAATGAATGGGGCAGGGATTTATCAACACCACGATGGACACATGGTAATGTATGGGGCAGGGATATATCAACACCAAGATGGACACATGGTAATGCAGACACCTTGACATGATAATGTATGAGGCAGGGATTTATCAACACCAAGATGAACACATGGTAATGTATGGGGCAGGGATTTATCAACACCAAGATGGACACATGGTAATGCAGACACCTTGGGCATGATGATGTATGGGGCAGGGATTTATCAACACCAAGATGGACACATGGTAATGTATGGGGCAGGGATTTATCAACACCAAGATGGACACATGGTAATGCAGACACCTTGACATGATAATGTATGGGGTGGGGATTTATCAACACCAAGATGGACACATGGTAATGCAGACACCTTGACATTATAATGTATGGGGCAGGGATTTATCAACACCAAGATGAACACATGGTAATGTATGGGGCAGGGATTTATCAACACCAAGATGGACACATGGTAATGCAGGACACCTTGACATGATAATGTATGGGGCAGGGATTTATCAACACCAAGATGAACACATTGTAATGCAGACACCTTGACATGATAATGTATGGGGCAGGGATTTATCAACACCAAGATGGACACATGGTAATGCAGACACCTTGACATGATAATGCATGGGGCAGGGATTTATCAACACCAAGATGAACACATTGTAATGCAGACACCTTGACATAATAATGTATGGGGCAGGGATTTATCAACACCAAGATGAACACATGGTAATATATGGGGCAGGGATTTATCAACACCAATATGGACACATGGTAATGTATGGGGCAGGGATTTATCAAATCCAATATGGACACATGGTAATGAATGGGGCAGGGATTTATCAACACCAAGATGGACACATGGTAATGTATGGGGCAGGGATTTATCAACACCAAGATGGACACATGGTAAATTATGGGGCAGGGATTTATCAACACCAAGATGAACACATGGTAATGTATGGGGCAGGGATTTATCAACACCAAGATGGACACATGGTAATGTATGAGGCAGGGATTTATCAACACCACGATGGACACATGGTAATGTATGGGGCAGGGATTTATCAACACCAAGATGGACACATGGTAATGTATGCGGCAGGGAATTATCAACACCAAGATGGACACATGGTAATGTATGGGGCAGGGATTTATCAACACCAAGATGAACACATGGTAATGTATGAGGCAAGGATTTATCAACACCAAGATGGACACATGGTAATGCAGACACCTTGACATGATAATGTATGGGGCAGGGATTTATCAACACCAAGATGAACACATGGTAATGTATGGGGCAGGGATTTATCAACACCAAGATGGACACATGGTAATGTATGAGGCAGGGATTTATCAACACCAAGATGGACACATGGAAATGAATGGGGCAGGGATTTATCAACACCAAGATGGATACATGGTAATGTATGGGGCAGGGATTTATCAACACCAAGATGGACACATGGTAATGTATGGGGCAGGGATTTATCAACACCAAGATGGACACATGGTAATTTATGGGGCAGGGATTTATCAACACCACGATGGACACATGGTAATGTATGGGGCAGGGATTTATCAACACCAAGATGGACACATGGTAATTTATGGGGCAGGGATTTATCAACACCACGATGGACACATGGTAATGTATGGGGCAGGGATTTATCAACACCAAGATGGACACATGGTAATTTATGGGGCAGGGATTTATCAACACCACGATGGACACATGGTAATGTATGGGGCAGGGATTTATCAACACCAAGATGGACACATGGTAATTTATGGGGCAGGGATTTATCAACACCACGATGGACACATGGTAATGTATGGGGCAGGGATTTATCAAAACCAAGATGGACACATGGTAATGTATGGGGCAGGGATTTATCAACACCAAGATGGACACATGGTAATGTATGGGGCAGGGATTTAACAACACCAAGATGAAAACATGGTAATGTATGGGGCAGGGATTTATCACCACCAAGATGGACACATGGTAATGCAGACACCTTGACATGATAATGTATGGGGCAGGGATTTATCAACACCAAGATGGACACATGGTAATGTATGGGGCAGGGATTTATCAACACCAAGATGGACACATGGTAATGTATGAGGCAGGGGTTTATCAACACCAAGATGAATACATGTAATGTATGAGGCAGGGATTTATCAACACGAAGATGGACACATGGTAATGTATGAGGCGGGGATTTATCAACACCAAGATTGACACATGGTAATGTATGAGGCAGGGATTTATCAACACCAATATGGGCACATGGTAATGTATGGGGCAGGGATTTATCAACACCAATAGGGACACATGGTAATGTATGGGGCAGGGATGTATCAACACCAAGATGGACACATGGTAATGAATGGGGCAGGGATTTATCAACACCAAGATGGACACATGGTAATGTATGGGGCAGGGATTTATCAACACCAAGATGGACACATGGTAATGCAGACACCTTGACATGATAATGTATGAGGCAGGGATTTATCAACACCAAGACGAACACATGGTAATGTATGGGGCAGGGATTTATCAACACCAAGATGGACACATGGTAATGCAGACACCTTGGGCATGATAATGTATGGGGCAGGGATTTATCAACACCAAGATGGACACATGGTAATGTATGGGGCAGGGATTTATCAACACCAAGATGGACACATGGTAATGCAGACACCTTGACATGATAATGTATGGGGTAGGGATTTATCAACACCAAGATGGACACATGGTAATGCAGACACCTTGACATGATAATGTATGGGGCATGGATTTCTCAACACCAAGATGAACACATATTAATGTATGGGGCAGGGATTTATCAACACCAAGAAGGACACATGGTAATGCAGACACCTTGACATGATAATGTATGGGGCAGGGATTTATCAACACCAAGATGAACACATTGTAATGCAGACACCTTGACATGATAATGTATGGGGCAGGGATTTATCAACACCAAGATGGACACATGGTAATGCAGACACCTTGACATGATAATGTATGGGGCAGGGATTTATCAACACCAAGATGAACACATTGTAATGCAGACACCTTGACATGATAATGTATGGGGCAGGGATTTATCAACACCAAGATGAACACATGGTAATATATGGGGCAGGGATTTATCAACACCAATATGGACACATGGTAATGTATGGGGCAGGGATTTATCAACACCAATATGGACACATGGTAATGAATGGGGCAGGGATTTATCAACACCAAGATGGACACATGGTAATGTATGGGGCAGGGATTTATCAACACCAAGATGGACACATGGTAAATTATGGGGCAGGGATTTATCAACACCAAGATGAACACATGGTAATGTATGGGGCAGGGATTTATCAACACCAAGATGGACACATGGTAATGTATGAGGCAGGGATTTATCAACACCACGATGGACACATGGTAATGTATGGGGCAGGGATTTATCAACACCAAGATGGACACATGGTAATGTATGGGGCAGGGATTTATCAACACCAAGATGAACACATGGTAATGTATGAGGCAAGGATTTATCAACACCAAGATGGACACATGTTAATGCAGACACCTTGACATGATAATGTATGGGGCAGGGATTTATCAACACCAAGATGAACACATGGTAATGTATGGGGCAGGGATTTATCAACACCAAGATGGACACATGGTAATGTATGAGGCAGGGATTTATCAACACCAAGATGGACACATGGTAATGAATGGGGCAGGGATTTATCAACACCAAGATGGATACATGGTAATGTATGGGGCAGGGATTTATCAACACCAAGATGGACACATGGTAATGTATGGGGCAGGGATTTATCAACACCAAGATGGACACATGGTAATTTATGGGGCAGGGATTTATCAACACCACGATGGACACATGGTAATGTATGGGGCAGGGATTTATCAACACCAAGATGGACACATGGTAATTTATGGGGCAGGGATTTATCAACACCACGATGGACACATGGTAATGTATGGGGCAGGGATTTATCAACACCAAGATGGACACATGGTAATTTATGGGGCAGGGATTTATCAACACCACGATGGACACATGGTAATGTATGGGGCAGGGATTTATCAACACCAAGATGGACACATGGTAATTTATGGGGCAGGGATTTATCACCACCACGATGGACACATGGTAATGTATGGGGCAGGGATTTATCAACACCAAGATGGACACATGGTAATGTATGGGGCAGGGATTTATCAACACCAAGATGGACACATGGTAATGTATGGGGCAGGGATTTATCAACACCAAGATGAAAACATGGTAATGTATGGGGCAGGGATTTATCACCACCAAGATGGACACATGGTAATGCAGACACCTTGACATGATAATGTATGGGGCAGGGATTTATCAACACCAAGATGAACACATGGTAATGTATGGGGCAGGGATTTATCAACACCAAGATGGACACATGGTAATGTATGGGGCAGGGATTTATCAACACCAAGATGGACATATGGTAATGTATGGGGCAGGGATTTATCAACACCAAGATGGACACATGGTAATGTATGGGGCAGGGATTTATCAACACCAAGATGGACACATGGTAATGTATGGGGCAGGGATTTATCAACACCAATAGGGACACATGGTAATGTATGGGGCAGGGATTTATCAACACCAAGATGGACACATGGTAATGTATGGGGCAGGGATTTATCAACACCAAGATGGACATATGGTAATGTATGGGGCAGGGATTTATCAACATCACGATGGACACATGGTAATGTATTGGGCAGGGATTTATCAACACCAATAGGGACACATGGTAATGTATGGGGCAGGGATGTATCAACACCAAGATGGACACATGGTAATGAATGGGGCAGGGATTTATCAACACCACGATGGACACATGGTAATGTATGAGGCAGGGATTTATCAACACCAAGATGAACACATGGTAATGTATGGGGCAGGGATTTATCAACACCAAGATGGACACATGGTAATGCAGACACTTTGGGCATGATAATGTATGGGGCAGGGATTTATCAACACCAAGATGGACACAAGGTAATGTATGGGGCAGGGATGTATCAACACATAGATGGACACATGGTAATGCAGACACCTTGACATGATAATGTATGGGGCAGGGATTTATCAGCACCAAGATGGACACATGATAATGCAGACACCTTGACATGATAATGTATGGGGCAGGGATTTATCAACACCAAGATGAACACATGGTAATGTATGGGGCAGGGATTTATCAACACCAAGATGGACACATGGTAATGTATGGGGCAGGGATTTATCAACACCACGATGGACACATTGTAATGTATGGGGCAGGGATTTATCAACACCAAGATGGACACATGGTAATGCAGACACCTTGACATGATAATGTATGGGGCAGGGATTTATCAACACCAAGATGAACACATGGTAATGCAAACACCTTGACATGATAATGTATGGGGCAGGAATTTATCAACACCAAGATGGACATATGGTAATGTATGGGGCAGGGATTTATCAACATCACGATGGACACATGGTAATGTATGGGGCAGGGATTTATCAACACCAATAGGGACACATGGTAATGTATGAGGCAGGGATGTATCAACACCAAGATGGACACATGGTAATGAATGGGGCAGGGATTTATCAACACCACGATGGACACATGGTAATGTATGGGGCAGGGATTTATCAACACCAAGATGGACACATGGTAATGCAGACACCTTGACATGATAATGTATGAGGCAGGGATTTATCAACACCAAGATGAACACATGGTAATGTATGGGGCAGGGATTTATCAACACCAAGATGGACACATGGTAATGCAGACACCTTGGGCATGATAATGTATGGGGCATGGATTTATCAACACCAAGATGGACACATGGTAATGTATGGGGCAGGGATTTATCAACACCAAGATGGACACATGGTAATGCAGACACCTTGACATGATAATATATGGGGTAGGGATTTATCAACACCAAGATGGACACATGGTAATGCAGACACCTTGACATGATAACGTATGGGGCAGGGATTTATCAACACCAAGATGAACACATGGTAATGTATGGGGCAGGGATTTATCAACACCAAGATGGACACATGGTAATGCAGACACCTTGTGTATAAGAGACATGATAATGTATGGGGCAGGGATTTATCAACACCAAGATGAACACATTGTAATGCAGACACCTTGACATGATAATGTATGGGGCAGGGATTTATCAACACCAAGATGGACACATGGTAATGCAGACACCTTGACATGATAATGTATGGGGCAGGGATTTATCAACACCAAGATGAACACATTGTAATGCAGACACCTTGACATGATAATGTATGGGGCAGGGATTTATCAACACCAAGATGAACACATGGTAATATTATGGGCAGGGATTTATCAACACCAATATGGACACATGGTAATGTATGGGGCAGGGATTTATCAACACCAACTATGGACACATGGTAATGAATGGGGCAGGATTTATCAACACCAAGATGGGACACATGGTAATGTATGGGGCAGGGATTTATCAACACCAGATGGACACATGGTAAATTATGGGGCAGGGATTTTCAACACCAAGATGAACACATGGTAATGTATGGGGCAGGGATTTATCACACCCAAGATGGACACATAGGTAATGTATGAGGCAGGGATTTATCAACACCACGATGGACAACATGGTAATGTATGGGCAGGGATTTATCAACACCAAGATGGACACATGGTAATGTATGGGCAGGGATTTATCAACACCAAGATGGACACATGGTAATTTATGGGGCAGGGAATTTATCAACACCAATTGGACAATGGTAATGTATGGGGCAGGGATTTATCAACACCATAATGGACACGATGGTAAGTATGGGGCAGGGATTTATCAACACCAAGATGGACACATGGTAATGTATGGGGCAGGGATTTATCAACACCACGATGGACACATGGTAATGTATGGGCAGGGATTTATCAACACCAATGGACACATGGTAATGTATGGGGCAGGGATTTATCAACACCAAGATGGACACATGGTAATGTATGGGGCAGGGATTTATCAACACCAAGATGGACACATGGTAATGTATGGGGCAGGGATTTATCAACACCAAGATGGACACATGGTAATGTATGGGGCAGGGATTTATCAACACCAAGATGGACACATGGTAATGCAGACACCTTGACATGTAATGTATGGGGCAGGGATTTATCAACACCAAGATGGAACATGGTAATGTATGGGGCAGGGATTTATCAAATAATAAGGTATACCAGTGATGGAGTTTTCCCAGGCCAGTTGGGGCGGTAAAGGATAAGCGTAGGGGCGGGCACCCAGAGAATGGAATGGCGGATGAGAGGGCAGGATTTATACAGGGACATAAGATGGGCAGGATTTACAACACCAAATGAAATGTATGGCAGGATTTACACCAGAAGATGAATTATAAGGGCAGGATTTACACAAAATATGACACAGGAATAACAACTGAATATGGGGCAGGATTATCACACCAGATGAGGAATAGGGCAGGGATTTATCAACACCAGAGGACACATGGTAATGTATGGGCAGGGATTTATCAACACCAAAGGACACATGGTAATGATGGGCAGGGATGTATAACACACACAGAAAGGCAGGGATTTATGCCAGATGACAAGAAGATGGCAATTTATACATGGCAATGAATGAGCTGAATTATAAACAGGATACAACAAATCAGGTAATGTATGGGGCAGGGATTTATCAACACCAAATGGACACATGGTAAGGACTTGGCATGATAAGTATGGGGCATGGATTTATCAACACAATGGACACATGTAATGTATGGGGCAGGGATTTATCAACACCAAGATGGGTTGGACCTGACATGAATGGGGCACACCAAATGAAATGTATGGACTTACAAAAGATGGGGCAGATTACACATGACATGTAAGTTGGGGCAGGGATTTATCAACACAAGATGAACATGTAATGCAGACACCTGACATGTAATGTATGGGGCAGGATTTACAACACCAATGAAATTGAATCAACACTTGACATTAATGTATGGGGCAGGGATTTATCAACACCAATGGACACTGTATGCAGACTTGCAAATATGGCAGGATTTATACAGGATAACATGCATGTAATATGGGGCAGGGATTTATCAACCCAAGATGACACATGGTAATATGCAGATATACATGACATGTAAGTATGGGCAGGGATTTATCAACACCAATGGACACATGGTAATGAAGGGCAGGGATTTTCAAACAAGATGGACAGGAATTATGGGCAGGGATACACACAAATGGCAGGATTATGCAGATATAACACCAAGATAAAGGTATGGGCAGGGATTTATCAACCCAAAGGACACATGGTAATGATGGGCAGGATTTATCAACACCAGTGGACACATGGTAATGTATGGGCAGGGATTTATAAACACCAAGATGGACACATGGTAATGTATGGGCAGGGATTTATCAACACCAAGATGGACACATGGTAATGTATGGGGCAGGGATTATCAACACCAAGATGAAAACATGGGTGATGTATGGGGCAGGGATTTATCACCATCAAGATGGACACATGGTAATGCAGACACCTTGACATGATAATGTATGGGCAGGGATTTATCAACACCAAGATGAACACATGGTAATGTATGGGGCAGGGATTTATCAACACCAAGATGGACACATGGTAATGTATGAGGCAGGGATTTATCAACACCAAGATGAATACATGTAATGTATGAGGCAGGGATTTATCAACACGAAGATGGACACATGGTAATGTATGAGGCGGGGATTTATCAACACCAAGATTGACACATGGTAATGTATGAGGCAGGGATTTATCAACCACCAATATGGGCCACATGGTAATGTATGGGGCAGGGATTTATCAACACCAATAGGGACACATGGTAATGTATGGGGCAAGGATGTATCAACACCAAGATGGACACATGGTAATGAATGGGGCAGGGATTTATCAACACCACGATGGACACATGGTAATGTATGGGGCAGGGATTTATCAACACCAAGATGGACACATGGTAATGCAGACACCTTGACATGATAATGTATGAGGCAGGGATTTATCAACACCAAGATGAACACATGGTAATGTATGGGGCAGGGATTTATCAACACCAAGATGGACACATGGTAATGCAGACACCTTGGGCATGATAATGTATGGGGCAGGGATTTATCAACACCAAGATGGACACATGGTAATGTATGGGGCAGGGATTTGTCAACACCAAGATGGACACATGGTAATGCAGACACATTGACATGATAATGTATGGGGTAGGGATTTATCAACACCAAGATGGACACATGTAATGCAGGACACCTTGACCATGATAATGTATGGGGCATGGATTTCTCAACACCAAGATGAACACATATTAATGTATGGGGCAGGGATTTATCAACCACCAAGATGGACACATGGTAATGCAGACACCTTGACATGATAATGTATGGGGGCAGGGATTTATCAACACCAAGATGAACACATTGTAATGCAGACACCTTGACATGATAATGTATGGGGCAGGGATTTATCAACAACAGATGAACACATTGTAATGCAGACACCTTGACATGATAATGTATGGGGCAGGGATTGTCAACACCAAGATGAACACATGGTAATATATGGGGCAGGGATTTATCAACATCAATATGGACACATGGTAATGTATGGGGCAGGGATTTATCAACACCAAATATGGACACAATGGTAATGAATGGGGCAGGGATTTATCAACACCAAGATGGACACATGGTAATGTATGGGGCAGGGATTTATCAACACCAAGATGGACACATGGTAAATTATGGGGCAGGGATTTATCAACACCAAGATGAACACATGGTAATGTATGGGGCAGGGATTTATCAACACCAAGATGGACACCATGGTAATGTATGAGGCAGGGATTTATCAACACCACGATGGACACATGGTAATGTATGGGGCAGGGATTTATCAACACCAAGATGGACACATGTTAATGTATGCGGCAGGGAATTATCAACACCAAGATGGACACATGTAATGTATGGGGCAGGGATTTATCAACACCAAGATTGAAACACCATGGTAATGTATGAGGCAAGGATTTATCAACACCAAGATGGGACACATGGTAATGCAGACACCTTGACATGATAATGTATGGGGCAGGGATTTATCAACACCAAGATGAACACATGGTAATGTATGGGGGCAGGGATTTATCAACACCAAGATGGACACATGGTAATGTATGAGGGCAGGGATTTATCAACACCAAGATGGACACATGGTAATGAATGGGGCAGGGATTTATCAACACCAAGATGGATACATGGTAATGTATGGGGCAGGGATTTATCAACACCAAGATGGACACATGGTAATGTATGGGGCAGGGATTTATCAACACCAAGATGGACACATGGTAATTTATGGGGCAGGGATTTATCAACACCACGATGGACACATGGTAATGTATGGGGCAGGGATTTATCAACACCAAGATGGACACATGGTAATTTATGGGGCAGGGATTTATCAACACCACGATGGACACATTGTAATGTATGGGGCAGGGGATTTATCAACACCAAGATGGACACATGGTAATTTATGGGGCAGGGATTTATCAACACCACGATGGACACATGGTAATGTATGGGGCAGGGAGTTATCAACACCAAGATGGACACATGGTAATTTATGGGGCAGGGATTTATCAACACCACGATGGACACATGGTAATGTATGGGGCAGGGATTTATCAACACCAAGATGGACACATGGTAATGTATGGAGGCAGGGATTTATCAACACCAAGATGGACACATGGTAATGTATGGGGCAGGGATTTATCAACACCAAGATGAAACCATGGTAATGTATGGGGCAGGGATTTATCACCACCAAGATGGACACATGCTAATGCAGACACCTTGACATGATAATGTATGGGACAGGGATTTATCAACACCAAGATGAATACATGTAATGTATGAGGCAGGGATTTATCAACACGAAGATGGACACATGGTAATGTATGAGGGCGGGGATTTATCAACACCAAGATTGACACATGGTAATGTATGAGGCAGGGATTTATCAACACCAATATGGGCACATGGTAATGTTATGGGGCAGGGATTTATCAACACCAATAGGGACACATGGTAATGTATGGGGCAGGGATGTATCAACACCAAGATGGACACATGGTAATGAATGGGGCAGGGATTTAATCAACACCACTATGGACACATGGTAATGTATGGGGCAGGGATTTATCAACACCAAGATGGACAATGGTAATGCAGACACCTTGACATGATAATGTATGAGGCAGGGATTTATCAACACCAAGATGAACACATGTAATGTTGGGGCAGGGATTTATCACACACAAGATGGACACATGGTAATGCAGACACCTTGGGCATGATAATGTATGGGGCGAGGGATTTATCAACACCAAGATGGACACTGGTAATGTATGGGGCAGGGGATTTATCAACACCAAGATGGACACATGGTAATGCGACACCTTGACATGATAATGTATGGGTAGGGATTTATCAACACCAAGATGGACACATGGTAATGCAGACACCTGACATGATAATGTATGGGCATGGATTTCTCACACCAAGATGAACACATATTAATGTATGGGGCAGGGATTTTCAACACCAAGATTGAACACAGATTGTAAGGCAGAGACACCCTTAGACCATGATAATGTATGGGGGCAGGGATTATGTCAACACCAAGATGAACACATTGTAATGCAGTACGATCTTGACATGAATAATGTAATGGGGCGAGGGATTTATTCAAACAAGATGGGCACATGGTTATCAACACCATGACACATGTAAGGGGCAGACACTTGACATGATAATGATGGGCAGATTGTAATGCAACACCATAGACATGGTAATGTATGGGGCAGGGATTTATCAACACCAAGATGGAACATGGTAATGTATGGGGCAGGGATTTATCAACACCAATATGGATACATGGTAATGTATGAGGCAGGGATTTATCAACACCAAATGGACACATGGTAATAAATGGGGCAGGGATTTATCAACACCAAGATGACACATGGTAATTGGGAGGGATGGATTATCAACACCAAGATGGACACATGGTAATGTATGAGGCAGGGTTTTCAACACCACGATGGACACATGGTAATGTATGGGGCAGGGATTTATCAACACCAAGATGGACACATGGTAATGTATGCGGCGGGAATTTCAACACCAAGATGGACAGGTAAAGTATGGCAGATATACACAAGTGAACACGTAAGTTGAGGCAGGGATTTATCAACACCAAGATGGACACATGGTAATGCAGATTCAGATAGTTGGGGCAGGGTTTATCAACACCAAGATGAACACATGGTAATGTATGGGCAGGGATTTATCAACACAAGATGGACACATGGTAATGTATGGGCAGGGATTTAAACACAAGAACACAGAATGTATAGGCAGGGATTTATAACACCAAGGACACATGGTAATAAAGGGCAGGGATTTATAAACAAGATGGATACATGGTAATGATGGGGCAGGTTATCAACACCAGATGGACACATGGTAATGATGGGGCAGGGATTTATCAACACAAGATGGAAATGGTAATATGGGCAGGGATTTATAACAGATGGACAATGGTAATGATGGGCGGGATTATAACACGGGGAGATTAAAGGGCAGGATTATACACGATGGACATGGATTTGGGCAGGGATTTATCAACACCAAGATGGACACATGGTAATTATGGGGCAGGGATTATCAACACCAGATGGACACATGGTAATGTATGGGGCAGGGATTTATCAACACCAAGATGGACACATGGTAATTATGGGCAGGGATTTATCAACACCAAGATGAACACATGGTAGTGAATGGGGCAGGGAGTTATCAACACCAAGATGGACATATGGTAATGTATGAGGCAGGGATTTATCAACACCAAGATGAACACATGGTAGTGAATGGGGCAGGGAGTTATCAACACCAAGATGAACACATTGTAGTGAATGGGGCAGGGAGTTATCAACACCAAGATGAACACATGGTAGTGAATGGGGCAGGGAGTTATCAACACCAAGATGGACACATGGTAATGTATGGGGCAGGGACTTATCAACACCAAGATGGACACATGGTAATGTATGAGGCAGGGATTTATCAACACCAAGATGGACACATGGTAATGTATGAGGCAGGGATTTATCAACACCACGATGGACACATGGTAATGTATGAGGCAGGGATTTATCAACACCAAGATGGACACATGATAATGAATGAGGCAGGGATTTATCAACACCACGATGGACACATGGTAATGTATGAGGCAGGGATTTATCAACACCACGATGGACACATGGTAATGTATGGGGCAGGGATTTATCAACACCAAGATGGACACATGGTAATGAATGGGGCAGGGATTTATCAACACCACGATGGACACATGGTAATGCAGACACCTTGACATGGTAATGTATGGGGCAGGGATTTATCAACACCAAGATGAACACATGGTAATGTATGGGGCAGGGATTTATCAACACCAAGATGGACACATGGTAATGTATGAGGCAGGGATTTATCAACACCAAGATGGACACATGGTAATGTATGAGGCAGGGATTTATCAACACCAAGATGGACACATGGTAATGATTGAGGCAGGGATTTATCAACACCAAGATGGACACATGGTAATGTATGAGGCAGGGATTTATCAACACCAAGATGGACACATGGTAATGTATGAGGCAGGGATTTATCAACACCAAGATGGACACATGGTAATGTATGAGGCAGGGATTTATCAACACCAAGATGGACACATGGTAATGTATGGGGCAGGGATTTATCAACACCAAGATGGACACATGGTAATGCAGACACCTTGACATGGTAATGAATGGGGCAGGGATTTATTAACACCAAGATGAACACATGGCAATGTATGAGGCAGGGATTTATCAACAACAAGATGGGCACATGGTAATGCAGACACCTTGACATGGTAATGAATGGGGCAGGGATTTATCAACACCAAGATGGACACATGGTAATGCAGACACCTTGACATGGTAATGAATAGGGCAGGGATTTATCAACACCAAGATCGATGAACACATGGTAATGAATGGGGCAGGGATTTATCAACACCAAGATGGACACATGGTAATGCAGACACCTTGACATGGTAGTGAATGGGGCAGGGATTTATCAACACCAAGATGGACACATGGTAATGCAGACACCCTGGGCATGGTCATGTATGCGGCAAGGAAGCTCGCACAGGATCGAGAATCATTTCCACAAGCCTTGATGAGAGCGACGTTCTGCACAGATTCTGCCACGTAATGTTGACCTTTACTACAATATATCACGAATTTAAAAATATGTCAGTTGCCTTAAGAGAAAGAGCGCCAACGTGATAAATAAAACTGATACTGTTATATGCGTGGAAACGTGGATAATAAGCAGACTAGATGGGAAACATCTAACAGCAATGGAAATATGATTTCTGAGGAAAATGCACATAATACCCTAGCCAGATTGTAAATAAATAAATAAATAATAAATAAATAATTAAATAAAAGACAGCCCTCAAGAAACAAATGAAAACCCTAAGATGATTAGGAAAATAATTATACACAGTCAATATATTTTATACACGTTATGAGGAAAAATAAAAGCTTACCTAACGACTGTTAAACATGGTGGGAAAAGATCAAAGGGAAACAAAGTGATAAAGTCTGGGATGGTCTGACTCTGGTGGTCGTGTGAGATGACGAGCCATGGCCGTCCGCTTCAAACGGCATGTGACATGATGATGGTGATACTTATTATAACAATTCAATGATAACTGCCACACGCGTTTTTCTTCCGGTAAAATGGCGACGGTGTGACGTTCACTCTACAGGAGACGCTTCTTTTAGTGTTTTTCTGTGGATTATGTGTTGTTATTTCGTATTCGTTTCTGGAAGTTGTTCACAAGAAGTCACGGAAGGCAGGTGTTAGACGAAATTTTGAGGCCAGCCGACAGACAGTTGTTGGTTATGGTCTCAAGTTTCGCGACGGTAGGCAGAAGATCTCTTTCACGAGACAGTGGCTACGATTCCCGGCCAGTATGGTCACTGCCAGGAAGGAAAGCAACGGCATACCACCTTCTTTAAAATTGCCTAGTTTATCATAATTCGCCTAATTACAGATCATGATAAGAAAAGGTCAGAGATAGTGAAATTAGCAACATGGAATGTTCAGACCTTAAGCGACAACGGACAATTATACAACATCAAACAAGAAATAGAAAGAGAGAAGACTAATATATTAGGAATGTGCGAAACGAGATGGAAAGGAGCAGGGATTAAGACAGATGACGAATTTAAGATTGTTTATTCTGGGGGAGAAGAACGACAAAGAGCAAACATCAACATCTGTTCAAGGATACTGGGATGTGTCAGATAGAGTTCTACTAGTTAAATTAATCGGCAGAAATTTTAACATAAACGTCATTTAAGTATACGCCCCAACAGGAGAATCCAGTGACGATAGTATAGAGAAATTTAATAATGACATAGAGTCTGCTTTGAAAAAATGTAAAATGTTGGAAATAAATATCATAATGGGTGACTTCAATGCTAAAATCGGAAATCAAGGTGATGGATGCACAGTAGGAAACCATGGTTTGGGAGAGCGAAACGAAAAAGGATACAGACTTGAAGAATGGGCAAAGAAACAGGAAATGATTGTAGGAAACACCTGGTTTAAACAACACCCTAGAAGATTATGGACGTGGAAAAGTCCTGACAGCAGGATTAGACATCAAATTGATTACATTCTGATTAGCAGAAGGTTTCGAAATGCGTCAACAATTGCAAAAACAGCTCCCAATGCTGATTGTTACAGTGATCACAGATTAATTACAGGCACATTGAGGGTAAAGTTAAAGAAAGTCAAGTATAAAACAGGAAACACTAAATATGATCTGTGCCACATTGAATCATTACAAGCGAATACAAAATAAATTCAACATATAAGTAAAGAACAGGATTTGATATATTGTCTGATCTCGAGATCCTCTATTAAGATGTGGGTGATCAATGGGAAATGTTGAAGAAGTCAATCAGTTTGTCTGCTGAAACAACTATTCCAAAATTAAAGAAAATAGGTCGTGAGAAATGGATGGCTGAAGAAATAATTTTACGACTAACGGAAACGAGAAGACACAACAAAAATAATCTTGACAAATATAAAGAGATTCACAGAAAAATCAGAACATTATGTAAAGAGGCAAGATAAGCACGGTTCGAGAAAAATTGTATAGACATTGAAAAACAACACACAGTAAAAATACCACATCAATGCACAAACGAATTCAGGAACTTACTAATACAAGAACATGTACATCAGCAGGCTGTCTAAAAAACAAAAGATGACAAAATCATAATAGAACAAGGTCAGATTGTGTGAAAAACCTTTATGATGATAACAGAGATGAAAAGTATGATATTCGAATTAATAATGTAGTACCGGCAATTTTGAAGACGGAGGTTCGTAATGTTAATGCCCATTTGAAAACTGGCAAAACCCCCGGCCCGGTCCAGATAACATCACAACATAAATCATTAATACTTTCGAAGAATATGGAATAGATAAAGTCACCAGACTCATCATCGTCAAGTGCCATGCCGACTGGCGTAGGCGTTCATGACTCCCCACAAATCTCGGTCTTTGGTTTTCTGGATCACCTCTACCGTTGATATTCCTCCATGCCAACGTCGCAATCCATCCAGCATCATTTCTCTTGGTCTGCCTCTACCTCTCTCCCCCTCGATCTTTCCAGATGTCACGATGTTCTCCAATGCCCCTCTTCTCATCACATGACCAAAACAAGTTGTTTGCCTCTTTCTTATTGTTTTATATAATGTTCTAGTTTCATTAGCCTCTTTCATGCATCCGTTGTTAGTTACTTTCGCAGTCCAAGGAATTCGCAATATTCGTCTCAGGAACATCTCTGTTGCTTCCAATCTCCTCCTAATTTGTCACCAGACTGCTGAACATAATATATGATACCAGAGATATACCTTCTGATTTGGGTAATTATGTATTTATTGCAATCCCAAAGAAATCAGGAGCCTTGGAATGTGATCAACATCGAACAATTAGTATAATGAGCCACATCAAGAAGATTTTGCTAAGAATTATAAGAGTTAGGAAGACTTGACATAGGAGAAGAACAATGTGGGTTTGTAGAAGACAAGGCTGCCACGTAAAATCTTGAAGTAGTTGATCGAGGAAGGACTGTCGCGCCATACGTCTGCAGGCAGCGGCCATCCTTTTGATGTGATAGACAAACTGTCTGGGTAGAAGTCGGCAAGATCTTTTGTTGTGGGGGGAAAAGTTCTCTAGATCACAGACAGGAGACACTTTCCCGGATGAAAGGTACATACCGCCAGTTGTTGACATTAAGTCGGAAACGGAGAGAGAAAAATAGCTTCTAGACGTCTAGTGTCTAGACAGTTTTGTGACGTCATTCAGACAAAAGTATTAAAAACAGTCTGGATAAACAACTTTGGAGGTAGTCGACCAAAAGTTGTGAAGCGCTACGGACGTGTGCAATATTCCTAGTTTGTTTCTAGAGAGAGACTATAGTGTCTATTGTTGATTTATATCGGCGGACATCTATCCAGTGTGTGATTTCATAGTCTCCATCTCAAACAGGAATAACTATATGGTATTTAATTAATTAAATAGATCTAACTTAGATTATTCTTAGGAATCGAGTGTAGTAATGTGCGTTGATAGAACGTATTATAAGAGCGTCGGCAACAGTAGCCTATCGCGTTGCTTGAACTAGTTGGTGTGAGATATCAATCAACTCAGTGAGTTAAGGACAATGTAGTGGGATAATATTTAGGGAGATTGAGGATGGTTGGGGGGATGGAGGAAATGTCAAATGGTAGGATCTTCCAGTAGGGCCTCTGCTGGGTTTCTGCCCTTTTCCTCTAGTCTTTCCTTGTCTTACCATGACTCAGACCGATGTGATGAGCTCCTCGGCCTTATGACAGAGTTTGGTTCTCTGTTATATTTCTGAGTGCGGCCGGTGGCCTACACTCACCTAATAAAGGTCGGAATCGGGTTGCTCTCACCAGGTGTGTTCTCTCTTCAACAGGTTCCACTAGATTTTACCACCAACTAGAAGAAAGTCATGGCTCGAGCATTGAAGGCAGAGTTTACTGAGAGGCTTTTGCACTGGGCCCATAACCCAGAGGGTCTGCAAGAACCTGGCCTCTGCTGAGCAGGAAACGATGATTATATAAGTGTGTTTCCTGAGTGATAGTTTACATCACAGTAAAATCAAGACACTGACAATAACACCTGTACCAGGAACACTAGTAGATATAGATACCTGGAAAATTAACATTTTGAGTTACAATTGGTGAATTCCTATCATTACCAATTAACAGTGTGTGTTACAATTGGGGAATTCCTATGATCAGTTGAATACTAACATTTAGTTTTCCAAAGTGACAGTAACATTATTTTTAGGATTCTCTGACCACAGAACTTTTATGAACAGAGTAGTTACACTGTGTGTGTTAGATTGATGATCAATATTGGACTGTTTCCACTATTGATGACCAAGCATCTGGATTGTCCAAGAGCTATCGGAGGAAGTCGACACTTGGCCTGAGAGACACATCATTTGGGTGAGGTCTTCTGTCCATCATATATGGTGCTGTTGTGTGGCCAGTACAGTGATGAAACAGACTTTGCTCCTGAGCTATTCGGTCTGATTCTACATACACACTAGATTATACGACAGACATTCTACACATACACTTTGCACATACATGACACTTTTCTCTATTAAACTAATTTGTTGTTTTGTTAGAGCCAGTGTTGTGTAGTGTGTATTGGGAAAAGAATGAGAGGGGACTTGGTTCAGTAGTAAGAGAGAGAGAGAGAGAGAGAGAGAGAGAGAGAGAGAGAGAGAGAGAGAGAGAGAGAGAGAGAGAGAGACTGACGGGGTATTGTGGACAGAAAATCAAGAAGATCCTCAAGATAATGATATAGGGGTTAAAAGAATGTTGGTGTTGATTCCCCTCACCCCAGGGACGACATATATATATATATATATATATATATATATATATATATATATATATATATATATATATATATATATATATATAATACGACAAAGGCCACAGTAAATGCTGTGTATGTGCTGCTAACAGTAATTCAACGTTATATAAAAGTAAACACAGATATACATCTTTGCTTTATTGACTTCATAAAGCCTTTCGATAAAGTAAGACACGTCAACGTGGTAGAGATGCTTGCAGCTCTACAAATTGATTGGACAGACATTAGACTTATAAAATACAAATATTGGAAACAACAAGCTGACATAAGGATTGATAATGAAGAGGTCCATATCGGCCTATTAAGAGAGGTGTGAGACAGGGATGTGTAATGTCTCCAGATCTTTGTTGCAATGAAAATACAGACAATAACTGTTAACTAACGTCTCTTCCAATATGATACAATAAACATACAAAGTGTAACTGCTACAAGCGTCTCTTCTCGTATGTTGCAATAAACATACAAACAATAAATATTACCAACGTCATTTCCGTATGTTGCAACAACCATACAAACAAAAGCAGTCACTAACGTCCGTTCCTTATACTGCAATAAACAAATAAACAATAACTGCAACAAGGGTCTCTTCTCGTATGTTGCAATAAACATACAAACGATAACAGCCAATAATGTCTTGTCTGTACGTTGCAATAAACTTGCAAACAATAAATAAGTCACTAGTCTCTCTTTCCTTAGGCTACAACATTGCTAAAAAAATATCCAGCTATAATTTCCTCCAATATGCAATTATGAAATAAAAAAAGTAAAACTTTAGCGGCCATTGATCTCTCTGTGGCAGCGACTAGTGCAACAGAAGCGCCTCAGGCTCTGAGAACACTCTTAATTCTGGTTGGGTTCAGCAGTTTAACGCAAAATAACACACTTCAAGCAATCAAGAGAGGTCAGCATGGCCAAATCAATAGGAGCCCTTGCTTTTAAACTTTCGGTGTGCTGATGCCGAAATAGCAGATTCTACCCCTACACAGGTCAGTTGGATTAAAATGTTGACTTCTCGACATTGACTTAGGGACGTAAATTACAAGTACATCTGAAGTCGAAATGGGACACTGGTAATAGGAAAAGTTAATCCACAGGCTGAAGTCAGTCCAGAAGTAATAGCACATTTATGAACTATGCCTGAGTTCAAACACGAGCGAGCAAATAAAAAGCAAATCAAGAATCCTGTTTGTCGGACACAAGAGACTGGATTGCAGTTTATTTTTAAAACCATTAAGATAAAATATCAGCTAGTTAAGATATCACATATAGAATATTATTGTTTAGTGTTACTAAATTATGAGGCAGGCCAACAAAACCTGAATATACGGTCACCGAGGAAAAAAAAAAGACAAAAAAAAAAAATATATATATATATATATATATATATATATATATATATATATATTATATATATATATATATATATATATATATATATATATATATATATATATATATATATATATTAAATTTGCACATGTGGTTTAAATTTACAATTCAGTAGAAGTCTACACATATGATTTCAGTTTACAATTCAGTATAAGTCTATACATCTAGTTTCAATGTACAATCCAACATAAATGTCCATACCTCATAAAATACTTTATTTCAAATTCAAGAACTCCCATTCAAGACTGGGAGCCGCGATAAGGAAGTGGTTGATACGTTTGCTCACCAACTTGGTTGGTCATGTGTTTGTATCCGCGCCAAAGCCGATGTAGCTAATCGACCTGGGGTGCCAGATCGACCAAATCTAAAATGGGTATCAAGAAATTCCTGGAAAGTAAAGGCGAGATATTGACCGCATCATCCATCGAGTACCGACTGGCTATAGAGATATGTCACCAGCAAATTATCATCATCATCATCATCATCATCATCATCTAGTGCCTTGCTGGCTTGTGGGCGATCACACATCTCCACAAATAGTGATCGCCGACGTCATAGATCAGTCCATGTGTTGACTTAATTCAGTGCCATGACACAAGACTGTTAAGAATCTACTCATGTTTTCTTCTTCTGTCCGTTTGTCACAACATGTACCAGTTTTTGTCTTCTCATAATGTAGCCAATAAACGATGACTGCCTCTTTCTGGTGTTTGTGATGTTACCTTTGTGACTAGTTTCCTTAACACGTCCATTTAATACGTTAAAGTGGTTAATATGGTAGCAAACATGTTGTATTCTATATAAGATTAAAGGGTGTTAGTAAACTGAAAACCACGGTAGTGATATTTTAATCATCTTATGAAACTTAATCACTTAACCAGTACACTCAAAGCCGTCCTTAGCCATCCGCATAATGCTCCTTCTATGTCCTTACCATATTATTAATGTTTGCCATACTTGTTTTCTGCATACAATTGTTTAAGTCTTGCTCATTTTCTTTGGCCCAAAGGGTTCCAGAGAAAGGCCTTTCTAGTTATACTGTTGTCAGATTTGTCATGTATCTCTTTTCCAAACCTCGTTATTTATTCATATCTTGATTCACTTGTGTTTACAAGACATGACTGTCAGTTTAAAATTACCATGACAGACAATTCAAATTACTGTGTAAATATGTATGTTCTGTATTTCAGCTTGAAGTATTATCTTATTGTTTAGTTTATGTGGTGTGATTTCTACAGTGTTGTGTTGTTTGTCCATCAAGAATGATGATGACCATTCATTTCATCCAGTGGGGGTTGAAAGTATAGAGCCGCGAGTTCTAATATGGCCGATAAGGCCTATTTAGGCTCGAAATGTTCTTTGACAATGTGGGCAAAGAATGCTTGACGTTCCAGGAGGAGGATCTCCTGCGTTTGTTTTTCTGTCCAGACTTTTCTTCACCGCTCTTGCAGTCCTGGTTGCATCACAAGTGACTGCACCTTTGCGTAATGATGTACGCCACGAATTTCGGTCTTTGGCAGCAGTCTCCAAGGTGTCAAGATGAATTCCAAAAGCTTTCAGTGAGATTTTCAGAGTGTCTTTAAAGCGTTTTCTCAGGCCGCCTTGGGAGCGGTTACTACAACGCAGCTCGCCGTAAAAAATTCGTTTAGGGAGCATGTGATCTGGCATGCGAGTTAAGTGAACTGCCCAGCGAATCTGATTCTTCATTAGTAGAGTGTGGATACTGGGCATGGACGCTCTTTCTAGAACTTCAGTGTCTGGGATCTTGTCTTGCCATTTAATCTTCAATAGCTTCCTAAGGCAGACTGTGTAGAAGTGGTTTAATTTCCTATGGTGTCGCTGATAGACAGTCCAGGTTTCACAAGCATATAGCAGTGTGGATAATACAACTGCTTTTTAGACTTTCAGCTTTATTTGCAGGCTTATTCCATTTCTGTCCCATACATTCTTGTACAGTCTGCCAAAGGCCGCCTTGGAGATTCTTGCATTCACTTCGTCATCAATTGTGGCAAGCTTGTGACACAGTGCTGCCAAGATAGGTGAATTTAGTCCACAACACTTAGTCTATGACCATTCACCTTTGATATTCGGCACGGTGTGATTATTCCCTGGAGCTGGCTGGTACATAACTACAGTCTTCTCCAAGTTGATATTGAGCCCAAAGTTGGCACAGGCATGTGAGAAAGCTGAAACATTGTGTTGCATTTCTGCCTCTGAGTTGGCATATAGAGCGCAATCATCAGCAAAGAGTAGCTCACTGACGGTGTCGCTGTTAGTTTTGGTTTTAGCTTTCAGCCTTCTGAGATTGAATAACTTTCCATCCATACGGTAGTTGGTGTCTATTCCAATGTCATTGATCTCGAAGGCATTCATCAGCATAGCTGAAAACATGAGGCTGAACAGTTTTGGTGCCTGGACACATCCTTGCCTCATTCCATTGGTGACAGGAAAGGGCTCAGACAACTCACCATTTTCCTGTAATCTTGCCTGCATACCATCATGAAATAGCCGCACTATTTGGACAAACTTTCATGGAGAGCCATATTTCGCCATAATCTTCCACAGTCCTTCTCCGCAGACTGTATCAAAAGCCTTGGTAAGATCAACGAAAGTGGAGAACATTTCGGAGTTCTGTTCCTGACATTTCTCTTGCAGCTGCCTTGCGGCGAAACTCATGTCAACAGTTCCTCGTTCTTTTCTGAAGCCACATTGACTCTCAGAAAGAAGACCTTGATCGAGATGGACCGTGAGGCGATTGAGAAGAATTCTGGAGAGTATCTTCCCTGCAATTGAGAGCAAGAAGATGCCTCGGTGGTTGTCACGGGATTGGCCTTTACGTTTGTAAGGGTGGACTATTGACGCGTCCTTGAAATCTTGTGGCATGGTCTCGTTCACCCATATGTTTGTAAAGACTTGGTGAAGCTGCTCTATTAGTACTGGCCCACCTACCTTGTATATATCTGCTGAGATGGAGTCAGGACCAATTGCCGTACCGCTGGAAAGTTGTTGGATGGCTTTGTTTACTTCCACTATTTTTTCTGCAGTGCCCTACTCGACGAGATGCAACGAAATAGACCGGACATTATATCGTGCAATCTATTGTTTGTGTATTCGTTATTGCTACGTGAAAACATTGTTTTGAATCACTTGTGTTTGTCTAGTTCTCTCGTTGAGCTCCACATTGGTGATGTTGTTATATCAGTTTATTCCTTTTATGTTGCATAGGTCGTTGCATGTTCTTTACTGGACGTCCCAGTAAACCCCAGAATCTTTGGCTGTTATGATTTAATATACAAATTTAGGTTCAGTAGTTTGTTATTGCCGGTCTCTCTGGCCGAGGGGTTACACCACTTTCTCCGTAATCCCGTTTATCACGCAGAGTCTTGTAGCGGGCGAGAACTGGGAGCGGTTCGTCCCCCGCTGGTGACTTGCGGGATATATGAGCCGGCCGCTCAGAAAGCAATAGCAAACTACTGAGCGTAATCTTGCCAAGAAATCAACAGACAGCTGAAAGATGCTGCTGGTGACAGCGATGTCCTGTAAAAGGATATGCGAATTTAAAAAAAAAAAAAAAAAGTTTGTTATTGCATTATGAGCCACCAACGCTGATACCATTGTATGACAACCAGCGGTGGGCGATATGCTTCCAATTCGCCTGCAGCTGTCTTTCGAACGCAGTATGTGGAATCTCATTCGGAATCCCTACGTCACAGCGCCGAAGACTTTTTGCATAAGGACCACGTAATGAATGCATAAAGTTTTTACGAGGTTAAGTTAATAAACAAGTAACATATGGCTGTTGAAAAATAGCTAAATATGATAACAACTTGAAACCAGTTTATCTTTATACATACATTGTCCCTTTATGTCTCAACGTAATTTCCACCAACATTGATGCACGTATCCCATCGTTTTATCAGTTCTCCCAAACCGGCTGCATAGAACTGCGTGCTTTGTTTTCATTTACCTTCGATCCCACAGAACTGTGTGACTTACTTATAGACTCGTCCTCGTAATGTTTCCTACCCAGCTATGCACCGCTTTACGGGATAAACATTTGTCAGCATAAACACTGAAAAATCACCTTGGCGGGAGACATTTCGCGAATGACGCCGAAGTTGAGTGTGAAGTGAAACCGTGGTTTAGAAAACAGAGCACGCAGTTCTATGCAGCCGGTTTTGTAGGACTGATAAAACGATGGGATAAGTGCATCAATGTTGGTGGAAATTATGTTGAGAAATAAAGGGACAATGTATGTATACAAATAAACTGGTTTCAAGTTGTTATCATAGTTAGTTATTTTTCTACAGCCATTTTGTTACTTACCTATTAACTTACCCTCGTAGTTATCGTTGTAATCGTGTTCTGTGTTTCTGATCCATAACATGGCACTGATTCAGTGATAAAAACTCCGTGGCGGTGCAAGCACGGCAGGAGGCTTCCGATCATCAGAAGTGGTCCCCTTCCCAGAATGTTTCTGCCCTTTAGCCGGTGCTTGACTTAACGTTAGATTTATGGTTAGAATCGAATATTCTAAGCATTGTGTTAATTTTAATTTCTCTTGATTTCCTTACATTCCCTAATACTATAAAAGCGCATCTTTTCTTCTTATTTTGATTTACTGAGCTTCCCCCCCCCCCCCCCCAACCCCAGATCTGTGCCTTCATTGTTACATAAATAAGTGTAAGCTTCCACCACTTGAAGTGAGGTCTCGCCAATTGTGATAGGGTTATGACTTGCTTGGTTTATTCTCCTTATCCCTGTCTTTCCTCTGTGCATTTTTAAAGCTTTAGTGTTGTGACTTTTCATCTAATCTGTTCAATTTACCTTGCATGTTATTTCATGTGTGAGACGGTACGGTAATATCATCAACAAAGTCGTGAAGCACTGGTAATATAGAAATAAAGCTAATCCACTCGCAAAAGTCAATCCAGTGCACTCCTCAGTAGTGGTAACTACTAAACGTAGTAGAGTACGTCTTACTGACTTTCGGACAACAATGGTGTTAAAACACTTTACCTGCAGGTGTGTGTGCTCTCAACGTGACAGTCGGAACATTTCACTGCATCATTGAATTTGAAAATTAAGGGTTATAATGGTGAATCCAGATATCGTCTACTGTCATCATGTCCGTCACAATGTTTTCTGGCTGCCTCGGTTGCTTTCGTTCACATGCCAACTGTTGCGAAAACTAAAGTGTACTCACTTTTCTTATGTTCATTGTGTTGTGTTCAGAAGGTCGAAGCTGGATCTGTACGTAGACAGTGGACTGAGTCGCTGCGGAAGTCTGTTGTCCGTAAAGTCACCTTCATCTTCGTCCCGGGACATGCGGGAGTCGAGGGAAATGAACGAGCTGATAAACTGGCTGGCTCTGCACCCCCTGTAGATGGCCAGCCCATTGATCGTGCCGATGTTATTAACGTCCTTAAAGATATGGCGAGAACAGAGGACTTTGACGTCAGTGAATCTACATCGCTGTCCAGGATGAAAGACTTGGGAGTAAGAATCGGCACGGCCAGACGCGAGAGGTACATCGGGAAAACGAGGTGCATCGTCAACCAACACAGAACTGGCACTATTAGCCACCGGACGCTGATGCATATGCTGGGGGGGGGGGGGGGGGGGGGATCTGAGCACCTATGGACCTGTCCGGAGTGCAATGAAGATACCCCGACTGATAACTGATAACTGAAAATCTTATTAATTATTCTTTCATTTAGTTTTACTACACTAGCTGTCTCCGCAATTGTAATTTTTCGATCATAGTCAATGATTGACTTCACTATTGTTGCATTTCCGTCATTGTATTCAGAGTAGGGTGTTCCAGACCTTTGCAAATCAACATTTGATCGACCGCACTTAAACAGTTTACATCCGTTTAAAACAAACAAACAAACAAAAACCTATGTATACAAAAAGCAAGAAACGTGAAATATTAGATCCATCTCTCTGTGTATTTCTGTGGGTGTTTTCCCCTGCAGTATCGGGAATTTTATTACAGCCCTGGCCTCTGACTTCACCATTCTTCTGGAAAATCGTTGGAGCAGCAGCTACAGTTAATTAGGATATCGCGCCGATCATGATGCGGGAGAACTCCTTGAAGCAACAAATTCATACTTCACACATTCAGTGAAAATATAAGTAGCTTTGAATATGCCTAGCTGAAACTGTTTTTTCTCTTTTTCCTTCATAGTGAGGGTAAAGACTTCTGCATTGTTGTTTTTGCTGTTTTAAATGTGTTAATGAGTGTGGGCATGACCTCACAACTGCCTGATGATATTCTGCACACTCACAAACGATATATGGCTTTCAATGTTATTCGAATCATGTATCTAAGGCACTTCACCTGCATTGCTTCAGTTTTCTTTTATATCCCCCCACCACCTCTTTCTCTTGGGCACTGAACTGGAGTTTATTAAAAATTCAATTTCTAAAACGAGAGATGAAACGTCACCAGTTTATGCCTAACCACAGCCATTCCTTATGTCTTGTGCTGGATCATCATTTGATCACGTTCCCGAAACGTTCGTCTGGTAACAGATCTGACTTTTCAGCACAAGTCTTAGCTGGTCTCTTATCTATTCAGAGGAAGCACTAAGCTCTGCAAATCTGCCTCTGTGGAGATGAACTTTCGTACCGAGTTGGGAGAAAAGGCTCACCATCAACCTCCCTCCTATAGATGCGCCCTTTTCAGGGCCCATGCGAACTGAACACAGCATGTCAAAATGAACGGTTTAAAATAACCAGTCTTCCTGAGGATTCACAAATAACAACAATAAACAATTACTTCTGATGGCGAGGCACACTGGTAATTCATTCATTCATTCAGTAGCATGTCCTTTGCAGAACCTCGCTCCGATAATAACCTTCCGGAAAACCTCTCGATCATAAACAAAATGTCCCGCGTCCGATACACCCATCTGGAGATCATCCGCCACATCCTGCAACAATCTTCTCTTTGGCCTTCCTCTTCCTCTTTTCCCAGGAATATACCCCTCCATTATTGTTCTCTCCAAACTTTCGTGACGTTTCAAGTGACCAAAATATTTCAATTTTCTTTGTTTTAACGTCTTTAATAGCCAACCTTCTTCAATATTCAACTTTTGAAGTGTGGATGCATTTGTTCTTTTCTTTACCCAAGATATTCTTAGAACTCTTCATTTATATTCAAAGGCATTTATTGCGACGTTCAGCTTGTTTAGTAAGTGCCCTGGTCTCAAGGCGTATGTTGCAATGGGAAAGATGCGTGCTTTTAAAAATCTAACTTTTGTAGTTCTGTCTGTCCCATTCCATAATTTATTCAGTTGTTTTAGTCTTTGAAGAGCAATTGAAAGTCGTCGTTTAATTTCTTTCATTGTGTCACCGTTGTTGGCAATCAATGACCCAAGATATTGAAAATTGTCCACCACCTCCAATTATTCCTCATTAACATGATATTTCTTTCTCCATAGTGGTTCTATCTGTATGCATTATCTTTGTTTTTACTATGTTAAGATATACGTTTCTTGTTTCCCAATCCAAATTTTCCTAAAACGTGTCTCTCATTTTCAGCTCTTCCTGTACCTACTTTTGCATTAAAATCTCCCAGTATTATTAGCTATTTCATTATGACCGATCTTATTTAATGTGTCTTGCAGTGTGTTGTAAATCTTCAATTTCGTCTTCCTCTGCTGTTGAAGTAGGTGCATATATATGTACGAATGTTGTGTTTTACACTGGCAATAAGAAAAGCTAATCCAGTATACAAAAATCAGTCCAGTGCGCTAGAAGTCCAGCACGTGTATGGACTACGCTTGAGTTCAATGCGAGCGAACGAATTTAAAAAAACAAACAGTAACTTTTCTTGTCAGCGTTAAATACCCATGATGAACACGCAAACATGTATACAGATATCTCCAATTGTTTGCAATAGACTTCAGTTAGGTTTTAAGTTATAGTTATTTCTTTGAGTACTATGGTTTTCATCTTGCTAAAGGCTACTTTCGCCATGGCGATTCTTGTTCTAATCTCTTTTTTTTTTTAAAAACATTCTGACCAATAAAAAGATGTCAATTGAAACGAGAAAAAGAGTGTTGAGGGGATACATAGAGCCTGTTCTTTTGTATGGATGTGAAACTTGGACAATGTGCAGTCCAGCTGAAAAACAAGTGATGGCTGCAGAAATGTGGTTTCTAAGGAAAATGCAAAGAATACCATGGACAGACAGAAAAACCAATGACCAAGTACTACTACTACAGGAGACAAATGAAACTCGTAAATTGATTAGAGAAATTAGACGTAGACAGTCAACATTTTTTGGACATGTTATGAGAAGAAATGGATTGGAGAACTTAGTGACAACTGGCAAGATCGAAGGGAACAGACCAAGGGGAAGACCGAGAAGTAAATACCTGGATGGCTTGGCCACATGGACAGAGAAACACTGAGCTGATTCACGACTCCGGTGATCGAGTGAAATGGCGAGTCATGACCCTCCACGCTTTCCGGCATGGCACGTAATTGATTGATTGACTCTGGTTTTAAATAGGACGACCCTGATTACTACAAATTGTTTGTATTGATTAGTTTTGCTACCTGCTGTTTTACAAATCATAATTTTCCTTGATTCATGTAAAGCGTTTTTATTTAGCAGTTTTTTTGTAACTTTTCTTCTACAGCTCATTATGTTCAACGTGTTGAGAGGTCCCTTCAAAGAAGAGTTTTACCAGTGTGTGGACTTCGGCCCCAACAGGAGTCGGTGGCAATTGAAGCTCTACCCCGTAGCCTCCCTGATGTTCACATTTGTTCTTCCGCTAGCTGTTATAGGCACGGCCTACGGGCTGATCTTCACAACCATTTCCCGCAAGTCTAAGGAACATTCTGGTAAGTCCATCTAACGCACAGGTGCTGTTTATTGGTGTCAATGCGTTGTAAAATGACATCGTTTATTTGCACACCGACAGCACTACACATACGCACATACACACATACACATACGCACACACGTACATACACATATGCACACACATATAACTGTGAATCTTAGACACTACTTAACAAGCAACAATTCTTTTGAACCCACAGACATTTGGCTTCATAGAAAATTGCTTTAAATATATTGGAGAGCCAAAATAATAATCTGCCAGTTTTCAAAGAGACGGAGGCTTAGACAACTTATCACAGACTTTAGTACGAAGCAGTCAGCCTTTCTAGGCTAAAGGGAAAAACTAGAACAGTGTAGCAGATTTATAAAGATCAACGCAAACGCGATAGATGAAAACAAGACAAGACTACTATTCATAGACTTTGATCGTGGCTAGGAAGGATCATCACATAAATCGATGTATTCTGTTGAAAATCACAATGTGTGAAAATCGCCAACGTCAACTGGCGCGGCATTTAATGATAATGACGCATGCATACACGCAGACAGACCATACCACTCAATCGATTTTGATAGTTACAAGCGATGAAACAAACGTCAGAAATCCAGTCTCAAACAAATATTGTTCTCCAAATGGCTCTCTCCCCTTCTCTCTCTCTCTCTCTCTCTCTCTCTCTCTCTCTCTCTCTCTCTCTCTCTTTTTTTTTTTTTCTCTCTCTCTCTCTCTCTCCCTCCCTCTCTCTCTCTCTCTCTCTCTCTCTCTCTCTCTCTCTCTCTCTCTCTCTCTCTCTCTCTCTCTCTCTCTCGATACCATCATAGGGCTTGGGATTTTTCCAAGAATAGTTGGTATCTAGTGATATCACACATCCCCCTGATCTCTTGGGTAGTGAGATCAAACACCTATCTCATTGGATGAGGACAAATGTTATGTCCCCATGCAAGTTGGCCAACGGCAGTTGGAAATTGCAAAGGGTAGGCAGTGTGACGAGTTCACCGTGGGTAGTGAGAGTGAACCACACCCGAGGTGTCTCTGGCACTCCCGTGTATACTAGCCCCAGGGGTTGGACGAGCAGATACACATTTTTACTCTGTGGTTGATCTCATATTAGTTAATTACGTCTACAAGCCCCTCCAGATTCTAGACCCCCACTAACTACCTACACCTGTGGAACAATGAACACTGAGGCATCGTCCGAGACCACACTCAATCATTATACAAAAAGCAAGTCAACTTACATAAAGTTTATTCTACCCTTGAGAATATAGAACTGAAATGAACATCCTGATAGAAGAATCTATTTACACAAATAGAAGATAGAGTAGAGACAGAATCAGAGATGTAGGTGTCTTCATCGAGTTGAGAAGTAGATTGGATGCAGATGTCCCGTCCAGTCGGTCCGCCACTCACCGGGTTCCTT